>OY757915.1:3583304-3630804 GCA_963585895.1 Sepioteuthis lessoniana | reverse complement strand
TAGAGAATGGTGCCAGACTTCATAAGGTTAGAAGCAGATGTTATCCCACTGAAACTATCACGGACCATGATATGCAGATGATCTAACGTATTCTCGCAAATGCACACGTTTTAGTAGACCATTTCACATACCTGCGTAGCAATATCTCATCTACTGAAAACGATGTCAGCGTATGCAGAGAAAATGAATGAAGTGTTATTGAGAGGATGGAAATCTGATCTCTCTAATAAAATACAACAGGAATTCTTCAAACCTGTTTCCGTATTAGTGTTATTGCATGGCTGCACCACCTGGATTCTGACACAGTTCCTTTGCCAAAAAAAAAAAAAAAAAATACATGAGAACTACATAAAGATGCTAATGGTATCTGTTATTTTTCTCGATCATCTGACTAAGTGGTCTCCTCGTGGCCCAGAATGGGATGATTGATCAATTTGGGAAGGGCTTTCTAGTTTAAACTGCCAGGTCATTCATCGGGCTGTTATTATTTGGTGGTTATTTAATTTATTCTTTATGGTTAACTAATTATTTTCTAGTGTTTTTAATTATGTGAATTTTCCCCACCACCACAGGTTTTTCACTGTAGTTTGAGTGACAGCGAATCTCCTCCTGTTTCCAAGTTTCTTCTAAGTGTTCAAGCAGATCTAAATAGTTCTGCGGTCTGGATGGTCCCGTCTGGTTTGATACTTTCACTGACCTCCACTTCCTATATTTCATTTCAAAGCAGCTGAAGACCGTTTTAATCTGACCAGCAATTATTGTTATTATAATTACAACTATTACTACTACTAGCATTAATAATATTAGTAGTAATAGTTGTTGTAGAAATTCTTTAGTCTTTGGAGTTGTTTGTTTTCAGGTGGCTTAGAATGAATTTATTTTCATGCCTACATTTAGTTAAAAGTTCAAATCATTTATCTCGAAGTTTGTTTAGTTCTATGATGGTAATTACGATAGCTATTAGACGAATTTTGATCTGAAATGTTTACAGAACACACAGTTCGGTGCATTGTCAAGAAATATTTGTTGCAAGATAAGTAAATCTTGTGTAAATTTCGTTTTTAACATCAAGCTACTAAATTACTGATGTGCCTATGCGAAGCAGACACAGGAATATTGTTTACTGCATAATCTCGTGCAGCTGCAACATATAATTGGCTCTGTCAAAAGCAGAGATACTTCACTTACAATCCAGACAACTTCAAATTTTCCCCTTAAGATTTGCAGATCGATATTGTAAAAACATATTTTGATGTGAACTGCAGTCTTTTAAAATCATATGCGATGGCACTGGGAATAATTTGAATTCTTAGAATAAACCTATCCTCTTCTGGAATACAGATGGGTACTTGGGTGAGAAAAAAAAATTTTAATATTTTAGTTCAAGCAAATTTCCAGCGCGTATATCACGTGAGTGAAGCTGTGGTAGGCACTCGCGATGACTAGTAATATCGTGGTAGTTTATGCGCAGATACGTTGTTCATTGCTTCATTTTGTGTGTGATTGGAAAGCAGCCCAGATAAGCTTGCAACCTCGTTTAATTCGGGAACTTATGGTTTTAAAACTGAGCCACAATGCCGTCGACGCAACCAAAAGCATTTGCTGTGCGAATGGTAAAAGTAGAGATGGCGATAGTTCGGTAACTAGATAATTCAAGAAAGTTCGTTCTGGTTTCAAGAAGATCGATGATTAAACAAGGTAATGTACGCCTTTAAAGATATAAAGGCAAATCCAGCGTGTGGAACTCGGTGAGAGTCAGGTCTCCTCGGCATCTCATAATTCAGCGTGGTTGGTCATTTTCACGATCTGGACATCAGGAGCTGCCGAATTGTGTTCCACGTTACTAAAATATAGCAAAACTTTTAATTCACTCTAGTTGTAGAGTAACGTCAGTTAAATATGAAGTCAACTGCTTGACACCTGAGTTTGTGCCATTGTACATTGAAAGAAAATCGTTCATTATAGGAATAAGTATTACTTTTTGTTTCCGTATAAGCCAGTGTCACGCGGACTACACCGATGACATAGCGCTTCTGGAAAATGCACCCGCCCAAGCCGAAACCCTGCTACATAGTCTGGCATAGGACTCCATATCAATGCACACAAGACGGAATACATGTTCTTTAATCAAAGAGGCGACATCTCCACTCTAAACGGTCCCTTGCTGAAACAAATTCACCCACCTAGGAAGTATTGGTTCATCAACCGCGACAGACATCAACACGTGACTAGCAAAGGCATGGACAGCTATCGATCGGCTGTCGGCCATATGAAAGTCAGACCTGACCGATAAAATGAAACGCAGTTTCTTCCAAGTAGCGGTCGTGTCGATACTGCTGTATGGATGCACTAAATGGATGCTAACAAAACGTATGGAGAAAAAGCTTGATGGCAATTATACAAGAATGCTGCGAGCAATATTGAACAAGTCCTGGAGGCAACACCCCACAAACAACAGATGTACAGCCACTTACCACCCATCGCGAAAACTATTCAAGTTAGACGAACCAGACATACAGGACACCGCTGGAAAAGTAGGGACGAACTCATAAGTGACGTACTCCTGTGGACCCCTTCACATGAACGAGCAAAGATAGGACGACCAGCTAGAACCTACATACAATAGCTCTGTACCGATACAGGATGTAACCCTGAAGACCTGCCGAAAGCGATGGACGATGGAAAAGGGTGGCGAGAAAAGGTCAGGGATATTAATACTGATGGCGCGACATGATGATGATGATGATGATGATGATAAGCCTGTGTGGAAGCTCAGAAGATGGCTCCCACACGTAAAAAATCTCATTATTGTATTGTCAGCTTTCTTCGTACCAGTAACTTAAGTATTTTTTTGTGTATTAACATCTCCAGAATTGTGGTTTCACAGAATTATTAGTATTTATTGTAGTTGTGTTGAATGTAAGGAAAGACATTAGATTTTAAATCCTCAACTGATGCTACCATCGAGATAACAAGAAGCATTAATATGTCAGTATGACAGTTACAAACTTTCCATCACCAACTTCTAACCGTTTTTAGCAAAAACAATAACAGTGTTTAGTTTTGGATAGGTTAACTGTCATATTTGTTTCCGCTTTTTGCTTCTACAAACAAGCAGATTTTAATTTGATCAGCTCTTTGACACTTTGGTATCTGACGACAGTTTTCTAAAAAAAACTACTATTACTCCATCAAAACAGGTTCTTTGAGAAGACTATATGCTGGAAGTATTTGCTCCATCTTCCTCGACTATCTCTCCAAACCTGAACAAATATATTACACTAGTTCCACAATATCACCCAACACGGTTATTGCACTTTCAATAATCTGCTTTAGATAAAAGTCAACATGCATTTTAAAGTTTACGATAATTGATTTCATGTTTCTAAAGAAATGATAAAGAAACTTAACTTAGATTTTTTTTTAGTTTTGATTATAATTCTAAAAATTAATTTAAGATTAAAGTATTCATTTTAATAATGGAAACAATCTGGAGAATGCAACATTTTGATTATTTCCATAAAATTTTACAATGTTATTTCAAATAGTTTATCAGATTAAATGCACTTAAGGAGACGATATTAAGTAAATAAATTTGAAACTTTAAAAAATGAACATTTCAAGTCTTTTTTTTTTTTTTTGTCTTTCTAAAGATTATAATTTAAAAATCTCGACATTTCTTTTAACCATTCCTTTAGAACCATATAGTCAATGGTCATTCCCAGTTTCAGGACAGGCTTTATTTCAAAGATTAAGTTATTATTTAATTATAAAAGCTTTTAACAAAGATATTATTTAGGTGAACCAGACATGCAGAACATTGCTGGAGAAGCAAGGACGAGCTCATAGGTGATGTACTCCTATGGACCCCCACATATGGCCGAGAAAAAGCAGGACGGCCAGCTCGAACATACATACAGCAGCTCTTTGAGAATACGGGATGTAGCCCTGAAGCCTTGCGAGAGGCGATGAACGAAAGGGAGAAGTAGCGAGAGAGGGTCAGGGATATCTATGCTGGCGGCACGACATGATGATGATGATGATGACTAAAAGCACAAAAGACCAGGCCAGGAATGAATTAAGAGACAGTTATTTGCCAGGATTTGATTTTTGAATCAAAATGGGTGAATTGGTGGTCCTTCTTCTGCAAAAACAGCTGAGTTGAGCAATTTTGTAAAAATGATATTAAAAAAAATGACTAACGGATGTATACCGAAGTTATTTTGAACACACAGATGGTAATTCTGGTTACGTGTACAAAAACAGTAGCATATATAACTCTCTCTCTCTCTCTCTCTCTCTCTCTCTCTCTCTCTCTTGCACACAAAAACACTAAGATAACAACATATATATATATATATATATATATATAATTTTCATGAAGTCTTCAACTATATGGGTTAAATTTTCAGGCCTACTGAGGCTTTTTTACATTTTTTTCATTTCCTCTCCACACGAACATACGCATAAAACATTATTTTCAGTCTTGGTTAGTTTTTCACTGAAGTCAAAGTGACAGCAAATTTCTCCAGGACTCTTCGAAGTATTCTAGCTGATTGTAACAGTGCTCTGGTCTGGATAGTCTCGACTCTTCCTCTGATATCTAGTTCCCCTAGTTTCTTTTCAAACATATATGGACTGATCCTCGTGCACTCCTAACAATTGGTACTACTGTCACGCTTTCACGAAGTTCTTCAGCTCTTCAGCAAGGTCCAGGTACTTGTCCTAATTTTCACTTCCAATATATGATTCACTTGAATGCCAAATTAAGTTAGTAGACAATATCTATTCTTTTTGTTTATTAAAACTGGGTATGGTCGTCTTGCTTGGATTGGGTGATCCGTTTTTTTTTCAGTATACAATTTTCTAGGACATATTCTAGTTTATGCGTATGCTCATTGTCAGCATTATCAAACTTTAATCTTTTGCATAATTCCTTGAGGATCACCTTTCCAACACAGTCATGCCTATTTTTTTTTAAATTCCTATTGAGCCAGTTTTCTGCATTCGCTTATTATATGATAAACTGTTCTAAACTGATGAACCGTTTCTTCTTCTCTTTTCTTTCTTTTTCTATTTTAAGCCCATATTTAGGGAAATAACAACACTTTTCTGCGCATGTGTACAAGATCATAGAACATTTCTGATTTATTTCCTCAACCAGGTAAATTTAAGATATTAGAGTCTGGACACATCATTCTTAAAGTTATTAGGTTATTGATATACGGAACAACTGGCCGAAAATATTGAATAAATACAACTGAATTCTATTAATCCATAAATAATCTTCATAAAAATGTCAAACAGGTGCCAAATGCTTGAATAGTGTTCTGGAAAATTATAATTATCGATAGATTCCAGCCAGAAAACAAACAAAAAAATGATAACTGACGACTGGCTATGAAATACTACATAATAATAATACCCAGTCATAAATTAACAACGAAACCACTGCAGTTATACAGTCTTATGAAAAAGAATGAATATATATATATATATATATATGTGTGTGTGTGTGTGTGTGTGTGTGAGAGAGAGAGAGAGACACACACACAGAGAGACAGAGAGAGAGAGTGTGTATATATATATATTTGAATATCATTTCATGAAAAATGTTACACCACAGTGAAACTGGTGAATAAAGAAAAGCTACAAAAATGTTTTAATACCATAGTCGTAATATCCACAGGGTGTTTCAATAAATCTTGTGATATTGTTTGAGATGAACTGGGTCTTTGCAAAAATTGATATCGTTTCATAATAACTTGACAAATTTTTGTTCAAATAATCTTAGTTCTAAACTATTTCATTTTATACCTTCAAACTTGATAAATAAAATTGTTCAGGAACATAATTATACAATAATGATACACAGGGAAGTTTTAAACAAATCCTGTAACACTCTACAACACAGTTTTTGTACGGCAACCGGCCTCTCACCGCACACAAAGCAACGAATTAAAACGAGCGAGACATGCTGGACATTGCTGAAAAGTAAGGATGAACTTATAACTGGTATTTTCCTGATTCCTACACATGGACACATCCGTATTAGTCGACAGGCAAAATCTTATATTTATCAGCTGATACTTGGTGCCGTTTAGTGGACTTACCAAGAGCGATGGCTGATAGGAAAGGATAGTGCGCTTTGATGGTAATTATAAGGCTGGAGATTAAGTGTATAATTTAGTAATGGAAAAAATCTGGAAATTTCATATTTTTGACAACTTCGTGCAAAAATTTACATCTTAATTTCAAACCGTTTCCCAGATTGAATGATGTTACATAGATATAATCCATTTGCACAGAAATACTAGATTTCATCTTTGGAAGATCTCCAGTGACCTCACATGAACTCAGAGTTCAACCTCACATTATATTTGTTGGATCTCTCGGCCAAATCAGAATGTTTACAAAGAAAAATTCAACTTAGGTCTTGCTATTAGACTGTGATCGCTCTCTCTCTCTCTCTCTCTCTCTCTCTCTCTTTCTCTATTTCACGCACACAAATGTCTAAATTTCGGCCGAGTAGTATAGGTATTTATTCTTTTATTTAGCCAACTCTTTCACCACGAGCAGGATGCAACACACGGTCGAATTTTAAGCGGAATAAAGCTGGTTTGAATGCAGAGTTTTCTTTCTCCTTTGTTGGTTGCCAAACCAAGACTAAAGAATTCAGACTACTCCTCTATTTTCTCGTTGCTGAAAGAAATACAGACAGATTCATTCCTTTCTCAAGAATATTAGCATGAAGTGAAACGAGAACTGTTCCGTCGAGGATTTGAACTTGGGCTGTCGTTTCCATTTTTTTCAACAACCGTTCGATATGTATGTATGTATGTATGTATGTATGGACATATATATATATATATATATATATATATATATATATATATATATATATATGTGTGTGTGTGTGTGTGTGTGTGTGTGTGTGTGTGTGTGTGTGTGTGTGTTCATGTGTATGCAGCTATCTCTTGAACTGTGAATATCTACCTAATATATTTGGTTTATTAATATGTACTTCCTTGTTATTTCTTGCTTTTATTTGATTGTGGTTTTTTACACACCGTCTCTGGCGCCTTATTTTATCAAATTCATTTGCATCAAGTCTAACAAGATTGTTTTCGCGAGCACAAGAAACCTAGCCAACAAGATTATAACCCATTGCTTTTCTGCAGTCTTACATGGAAGACTATTTTTCTAGCTGCACATGATGCCTAAGTTATTGATTATCATTAAGTCGATGTCAAGTGGCGGCTGTTAGTTTAAGATGCTGACAATATTTGGAGAAAAATTGCCACAGGCCACGTATTTCTCGGCCAATATTCCGTTTTTACTCGTTCGAAGTTCGCGTGCTTTTGATACAAAAAGATCTCCTTCAACTGAAATCCATTTTTATCTTTTTATTATTATTATTAGTAGAATTTTTCTCCTTGCGAGTTTTTCACATCAGTTTTAACTGCTGGTTTTTCCTTGATGATTGAGTGGCAGCAAGTCTCCTTAGATCTTCAGGACTTCTCTAAGTATTCGAACTGATCATAAAAGTTCTGTGTTCTTGGTAGTCTCTCGTCTTCCAATTCCGTCAGTCTTTTTTCCAGGCCTTTGGGGAGAGTTCCAAGAGTTAAATAATTGATTAACTTTTTTTTTATTTGACATGAAATGTTGATAATTTAAAAATATTTTTAAGTTGTCTCGAAAGCGGAAACTGTCATTATCAAATAGAGTTAAATGAGAGGCAATGACTTTAAAGAGCAGTTTGAGAACTTGGCTATGATTGGATTATTTCAGTCACGTGAATGAAAGTTCTAGAAGCTAGAAAAGTAGTTTGAAATTTTATAAGTTACCAGCAGAAAACGGACATCCATCATCATCATCATCATGTCGTGCCACCAGTACAGATATCCCTGACCCTTTCTCGCCTCTTCTCCCTATCGTTCATCGTCTCTAGCAGGTCTTCCGGGCGACATTCCGTATCTTCATCGTCTTATCAATTTTTACACTAGTTTTTTTTTTATGTCGTTATTTTGCTCTGCAATTAAAATAAATTCACTTTTTTTTTCTTCTGGTCTCCCCTTCATAAACATATCGGAGTTTTTTGCTTGAAGATTCTATACAGTTTTTTTTATTCCCATGTTTGTTTTCTAGATCTTTATTGTTATTTTTTGTGTACTTTTAAATTAAAACTGTTGATATTGATGTTTCTGGTTGCTGTAAGTAGTGTTTCTTAACTCGTTTTTTTTAAATACTTTTCGAGGTTCTGAATCATAACATCGACGCATTCTTCAACGACGACGAGTCCACTTCATCCTCCTTTTTTGACTAATAAAGTCTTTCTGTCATCTTTCCGTTGAGCTTTACTATCAATTTCCTTGATCTTTGGTTCACCTAAGTTCTTCTCTTATTCATTTTAATAGGGGTTCAGAGTACCTTAAAAAGGAACAGTCTTTAATGAGATTGTTTCTTCTTCTGAGATTATTATTATTATTATTATTGAATAAATGGATTTGTTGTCATTATGTTTAATTGAGAGTTTCTTGGGGATTTACGTTAGAAACAAGTGGCAGCAAGTTTCCTTCCATTCTTAAACTCGCTGAATTTGACTTTCTAACTTGCATAGTTTGTACACTATCAGTTCAAAAAGCCTCGCACTCTTCCAAGAACCATCCAAGTCATCCTCTTATTCTTGACGTCGTTACGTGGTGTCTTCAATAAGTTTCCAGACTTTTTTTACAGGCATTTAAAATTGTCGTAAACTCTTGAAAATTCAGTATGTTATAGCTATATATCTTATGAGATGACTGACCAATTTTTATGATTTCAAGTTCAAATCAACCGCTACAGCAGCAATTGGAAAACACCCTACTAAAGCCTGATTGTCACAGCTGGTGAATTTCAAAAATGCAGGACACTTTAGAAGAACGATATGCAATAAAATTCTGTTTTAAACTTGGAAAAAATGATCCCACAGAAACGTATAGAATGCTTCAGACTGCTTTTGGAGCATCTTGCATGAATCGAGCATCAGTTTTTGGGGGGCATAATAGATTCAAGGAAGGCACAGAGTCTATGAGGGATGATGAGAGGTGTGGGAAGACTAAGGAAGTCAATACACCAGAGTTGATTGGCCAAAGGGTTAAGGCTAGGGTTATTCTGTTGAAGTTTTGAGGGAGTTCAGGATGAGATTCCTAGGGAAGAGGCCAGTACTCTTCAAATCGGGTCAGTGGCATTTCCACCAGGACAATGCACCAGTCCACAACTCCATCCTTGTCACAGACTATTTGACCAAGATGAGCATCAAGACAGTTGCTCAGCCTCCCTATAGTCCAGACCTTGCGCCTTGTGATTTTTACTTATTCCCGAAGGTCGGTGGCTGTCGTTATGAGACAATTTAGGATATGAAAGAGGCTGTGACGAAGGTCATTGGCACGCTCACACGAGAGGACTTCCATGGGGCCTTCCAGCAGTTGTTGGAACCGTACAAGTGCATTGCAGCCGGAGGAGATAACTTCGAAGGGGACTAAAGTTTCATGTGTATACTATCAATAAAAGTGCCGATACGAAAAAAGTCTGGAAACTTATTTAATGATTCTCGTATCTTTAAAACCTCCTGTCTCGTGTCGTAGACGCTAGCCTGCTGGTCAGCCATATCATCGTTTGTGGGTTCGATCTCCAGTTGTGCTATTATGAACGAATTCTCTGGGGAAAGCTATGAAACCCCTCTCAGCTTTGGGTTAAATAGTACCTCTACAGTTCTTTTAAAGGGATGGCTGACATGCCAATAAACTAAGAAACAAAAAAAAAAAAACACAAACGATATAGTTCCCGTAACAAAGCAAATTATTCAAAATTCTATTGAGAACATTGGAGTTCAAGTACTGATTTCTTTTTCTTTCTATTTTTTTTTTTTCTTGAGTTATTCTTGATTTTAAATTGCAACGTGCATTTGTTCAGGTTTGAAAAGATAAGAACTTGTAAAAAAATAAAACGTTTTCGGAAAACTCAAGAAATAACTTGAAAGTCTGTCTTTAAATAATCATTCAAGTACAATTATGATCAAAAAATTATAAACTAATGTTATTTTGAAAAAAATTGTCGGTGTTTTTTAAAGTAAAAATACTTTTTGCCAACGTCGTAATTCTTTGCTTTTTTGCTTAAATTATGAAGAAACACGTGTTTATTTTTGTGGTTTATTCTCACTATATTTTAACTTATCTGTTATTTAAGAAAATCCATTTCTCTTTCATCTGTGCAAATTGAAAAAAAAAAAAAATTCGGTGCATAATTTTTCTTTTCAATCATTCAATTTTGTCATTTTCGTTTTCTCTTCCATTTATTTTTCTTCTGTATGTTTTTTTTAAACGATTGGCTTTGTTTTCAAGGTGTGTTCAACAATTTCAAATTTCATCCTGTTATGTGTGTGTGTGTGTGTGTGTGTGTGTGTGAGAGAGAGAGAGAGAGAGGGAGAGAGAGAGAGAGAGAAAGAAAGAAAGAGAGACAGAGAGAGACAGAGAGAGAAATATTTTTTTCCGTAATCAGCAACCTGACGGCAATAACATATATTCGTTATCTGAACCTTCATTTGGTTTCTCAGAGAGTGTACGAAGATGTATGAACGTTTGTATATATACGTGCATCAATAATTTCATAGCTTAATGATGACATTATGGATGTGTGTGCATGTATATTTATGTGTGTATGTATATGAAAGTGTTTATTTGCTTATAAGTCAGATGCAGTATTTTGCGTGTACGTTGGTCTATATAAATGTGTATATGTGTGTATGTGGATATATGTATATTTAGGTAAGTATCGATGTCGATGAATGATGAATGTGTAGGTACGTGTAAATGGCTATGTCAGTATCTGAGTATGTGTGTTCATATCTTTTTAGGTATGTATATAAGGGAAGGTGTATGAATGTGTGTACGCGTAGGTTAATCAATAATTCAGTATCTTAATAATGACAAAGCGATCATTTTACACAAAAAATATTTACTTTTTAAAAGATGATCTCTTTTGTTAGCCAGCTTAAGCCAGTGTTTTCCATTAATCACATGAAATTAGGTATTAGAGAACGAAAATCCCAGATAAATCTTTAACTGTGTCGAGCTAGAAACACATTGATCCCCCCATATTATCTATTGTTTGTAGATTAACAAATGTGCTTGGTTTGGTTTGGTTTTTATGGCATATCAACTATTGTTGGTTATTTAATACCAAATCCTTTTTATACATGTATATTGAATATTTATGACTTTTAAACAAATTTTGTTGATTAGGTTTTTGAATGAGCCGAAGTTCATTTTTTTACACACAGTTAAATGTTTCCAAGTATTCCTATGTATCCCTATCAATTCAATTTGATATCAGTCATTTTTTCACACACAGTTAAATGATCAAACAGTTCTATTTATAACAATTCAGTTTAGTATTAGACATTTGTTTGCACAAAGTTTAAATGTCGAACAGTTCTATTTGACCCATAGATAGAGCCCTATCATGTATTGCAACTCCGGGTCAGAGTGGACCTGGAAGCAATGGCAAAGAAGGGGAATTCCGTATTCCCTAAAGCTTCAAGACTGGAGCCTCACCATCAGATTGTTTAGCGTCCTATCAAAACACTCATTGGCGTGATTCTTACTCTTCTGAAGAGATCCAGTTGATTTATTCTACAGTCGACTGGGCGATCACAAATGTGTGTATGAGTGTATTTGGGTGGATGGTGGTAAGCAGATCTCTCTGTGTACGTATATATTTAACTAATCCCTCCGCACAAGAAAGATAAGACACAAAGTCAATTTTTAACAGGTTTGAATTCAGAGTTTTCCTTCTATTAGACCAGTTACTATACCAATGCTAAAGAGCACAGTCTGTCCAACTATTAACTCATAGATAAAAGGAGAATCGTAGAATTTACCAAGGATAATTGAGTATGTACGTGTGGGGGTGTTCTGACGTATTTAAATAGGAATGTGTGAAAAAGTGAATGCTCGTAAGTGGGGTGGGTTCGTTTGGTTTGGTTTGGTTTGGTTTGGTTTTATGGCATATCAACCTTTGTAGATAATTTAACGCCAAATCCATTTTTATATAAATTATCAGTTCTATTTCAAACAATTCAGTTTAGCATGAGTACACATTTTGTCAAAAACATTTCTATTTCAAACTATTCAGTTTATTCAAGCAGTTATATATAACAATTCAGTTTAGTGTAAGTACAGTTTCAATGTCAAAAACTGTTCAATTTCAAATAATTTAGTTTAGCATAAGCACGCGGTTTAAATATGAGTACGGTTTAATTGTCAAAAACATTTCTATTTCAAGCTATTCAGTTTAATCAAACAATCCAGTTTATCATAAGTATGCCGTTAGTTCTATTTAACCCATAGATAGGGCTCCATCAGGTACTACCACGCCGGGCCAGAGTGGGCCTAGGAGCGATGGTAATGAAGGGGTACTCCGCATTCCCCAAAGCCCCAGTATTACTGGGACCTCACTATCAGACTATTTAGTGTCATATCCAGGACATTCATTGGGGGGGTCTTACCCTTCTGCAGAGGTGCAGTTGGTGTATTCTACAGCCCCACCCGACTGGGCAAGAGTGGATTCGTAAGTGTATGTCTACGAGGGTGGATGCCAGTGTGTAGGTATGTATGTGTGTACACGCGTAAACGTGTATCTAGGTATGTATGTGTGGGGAAGTGTGTGTAAATACATACAAGTACACCTCATATATACATGTGCGTATAATAGTGTGTACACATGTGCGTGTAAACATGTATATACATCATCATCATCATCATGTCGTGCTGGTAGCACGGATATCCCTGACCCTCTCTCGCAACTTCTCCCTATCGTTTATCGCCCTAGGCAGGTCTTCTGGACAACATCCCGTATCCTCACATAGCTGCTGAATGTATGTTCGTGCTGGTCGTCCTGCTTTTGCACGGCCATGTGTGGGGGTCCATAAGAGTACATCTCTTATGAGTTCGTCCCTGCTTCTCCAGCAATGTCCTGCATGTCTGGTTCGTCTAACTTGAATAGTTTTCGTGATAGGAGACAGGTGGCGGTACAGTTGGTGTCTTGTGGGGTGTTGCCGCCAAGACTTTCGGCACCAGTGGTCTGCTTGGTGACCGAAAGGTCTGAAACTTAGGCTAACGTAAAATTAGACGGGTTTCGATCCCGGGTTCGAGCGTCCTGCGTGTCTAGCCACACTGAAGAGTTCTGATAGAACGAAACAGTATGTCTGTGGATGACTATATATATATATATACAAAAGAATGCTGCGAGCAATCCTGAACAAGTCCTATATATATATATATATATATATATATATATATATATATATATATATTTCTGTAATATATAAGCTTTGTGTTTGTAATTGAGTGTATGCATATGTAAATGTATACACATATGTGTGTTTAATATATGTCGATATGACTGTATGTTTATAGGCATGTCTATATATGTGGGTAGGTTTATGGGCCACTGTGTGTAGATGTATGTATGTGAGCATACGTGTGTGTGTGTGTGAGTGTGTAAATTTATTTAGATATTTCATAAGTGTATTGGCCTGTCTTGGTGTGAGGGTCGGTTTATTTACCGATTTTTGTGTGGAGATGTATGTACTTGTGCGTGTTGGCGGGGGAATACGTCTGGTTGTCCAAAGATATTTCATTCTGTCAGTTCTTCATTTTATTCCTTATCTGTTCTTTCTCATTTTGGAGTATTTTTCTTATTCAAAATTTTTTCTTTGATTTTTTTCTTTCTTTTTCTTTTTCTTTTTCTTTTTCTATGCAAGTGTCTTTTTAGTTTCTAGCAAGTGTTTTGTGTTTTACTCCTTTTGAGATCTTTTTTCCCCCCTTTTCTCTTCTTCCCCCTGAAAAATATTTGAAAACCTTTTTATCTCTTTCATTTCGCTCCCTTTTCCTTCCTAATTTTTCTTTTACTCCGCTTTGTATCATATATATATATATGTGTGTGTGTGTGTGTGTATGAAATTCTTATTATTCTTCTTATTATTATTATTATTATCATTATTAATATTTACTCTTTGAGAGTTTTTTTTTCCACTCCCACCGCTGTTAGCAAAAGGTCCATATCGTAGCTGCCCTCGACGGCAAAACGTATTTGGTACCCTCAAGACCACCCGGAAGCCAAGAGCGACGAACACACGTGCTGAGATAAAAGGAACCAGGATCACAGCTAGGTTCCCGCTGGCATTTTATCTGCAAACCCTACATAACCTAACCTTACAACCTTACAACCTCACCTAAACCTGAAAAAAACTCACCTAAACCTTACAAAACATCACGTAACCTTACCTTTTCTTAAACCTCCCTTTACTTTAATTGCCCACCTTTCCTTTACAAAACCTTACCTTACCTTCTTACTCTTTTACCACGTATCAGAACATTGAACTCCTTGTTGAACTCTTATTCGTTGTTTGTTCCATTTCGTGTTTAAAACTCTGTTTATTGTTTGTTGCATATAAATTTTGTTACATAAAAAGTCGTTCGTCTCCTTTCTTCAAAAGCTACCACCCATCTCCCTACTGCGGTCGAAGTACGGTTTATTCTTTTACAAAACGTAGGAATTAAACCGGGCTTTTCGGGGCTTCCCTTTTGTAATCCTTTAGTTACTGTTCCAAACGTATCAATTACAATTGGTATAATTGTCACTTGCATGTTCCATGATTATTAACGAATTCAATCTATATATTCTGCGACAACATCCTTAGGAAAAACCAAAATGGCTTCCGAAGAAATAGATCCACGACCTCACAAATATTGACCATCCGTAGAATCCTTGAAGGCGTACGGGCAAAAAACCTACAGGCGACATTACGATTTGTCGACTTTACCAAGGCCTTCGATTCCATTCACAGAGGGAAGATGGAACAAATCCGACTAGCAGACGGCCTACCAAAAAAAAAAACCGTAGCAGCAATAACGATTCTCGATAGAAACACCAAAGTGGAAGTACGTTCACCGGATGGAGACACAGAATACTTCGACATTGTAGCAAGAGTACTACAAGGGGACACGCTAGCTCCATACCTCTTTATCATCTGTCTAGACAACGTCCTAAGAACATCGATTCATAAAATCAGAGAAAACGGCAGAAGGTACCCCGAAAAAACAATTACCGACGCCAACTACGCCGATGACATAGCGATTCTGGTAAATACACCCAACCAAGCCGAAACACTACTGCATAGTTTAGAACGACCCGCCGCAGGCATTAGCCTCCATGTCAATGCACATAAAACCGAATATATGCGCTATAATCAAACAGGTGACATTTCCACACTAGACGGTAGCTCTCTGAAACTTGTAGACAAGTTCACCTACTTAGGAAGCAGTGTCTCATCAACCGAAAAAGACATCGACACGTGGCTAACGAAGGCATGGACAGCTATCGATAGACTATCGATCATATGGAAATCAGATCTGACCGATAAAATAAAAAGCAGTTTCTTCCAGGCAGCAGTCGTGTCGATACTGCTATATGGATGCACTACTTGGACGCTAACAAAACGGCTGGAGAAAAAGCTAGACAGCAATTACGCAAGAATGTTGCGAGCAATATTGAACAAGTCTTGGGGCAACACCCCACAAGGCACCAACTATACGGCCACTTACCTCCCATCACGAAAACTATCCAAGTTAAACGAACCAGATATGCAAGACACTGCTTGGGAAACAGGGACGAGCTCATAAGCGATGTACTCCTATGGACCCCCACATATGGCCGAGCAAAAGCGGGACGACCAGCACGAACATACATACAGCAGCTATGTGAGGATACGGGATGTAGCCCTGAAGACCTGCCAGAGGTGATGAACCATAAGAAGAAGTGGCGAGAGAGGGTCAGGGATATCTGTGCTGGTGGCATGACATGATGATGTTGATGATATCCTCACTACCTGTATTAGGGTTTCCTTTTTTTCCGTTTTTTTTTTTCAAACAATTTGATATTGTCTAGGTGGTTGATTTTTTTTTTTTTTCTTGCGATTTATGAAGTTTGTTTTCAGATTCTTTCATTTTTATTTTCTGGTCTGCCGGGACAGCAAAGTCGACAACTTTGCAGATTTTCTTTTTTTTTGTTGATTATTATAAGGTCTGGTCTTCGGGCCGAAATTAGGGGATCCCTTAGTATATCAAAGTCCCATAGGAGTTTGTGCGTGTCATTTTCTAGGACAGGTGCTGGGTTTTGCATTTCCCATTTGTCGGCATGGTCAAATTTATTATTATTATTATTATATCACTTCTTCTGAGTTTTTACACCAGTTTTAACTGGTGATCTTTCACTGAAGTTTTGTGTGACTGCATGTTAACTCAGGTCTCCTGGACTTTTCTAAGTATTCTAGCCGATCTTAAAGTCTGGATAGTTCAGAATCTTTTTCTGATCATCAGTTTACTCGGAATCTTTCCCAGGCTTTCGATGATCATTCCAAAAAAAAAAACAATTACAATTCGTATCATCGCCATCTTCCTTCATGTTCAACAGCTTCTTCAGCATTTAACATGACACAGAAAGGACCCAAAAAAGAAACCATCTTAAGTAACTATGGACCAATAACAAATTTGCTTAAGCACATTAAAAAAAGATATCTTACTCGGTAGAAATCTACGAGCTATTTCCTGAAAAAAATAGAAAGTATATTTCAAAGGAACTTGACGAACAAATCACTTATAGGAGTTAAGGAAGAAATGACTTTAACGAAGGTAAATCGATAAAGAATGTGATATTTTTTAAGCACAATATTTTTTTCTTAGAATGTTTTCCATAAATGTATATTCTTCATCGTCTGGAATTAGTTTATAGAAAAAAGATTATTTTAATCTTTCAAAAATATTTGTATTGCGGTAAATCAGAAAGACAACACAAGACTTAAACAGAATTCTCTCATCAAACCTTCGGTGGCTGAGAAGTGAAAACCATGCAAATGTACAGAAGAATTTAGTGTGTACGGAGAAGCACGTCCTATTAAACACAATGCTTATAAACGAGCTAAAGTGCTAAAACAAAGTCGAGATAGTATTCAAGATGAAAACAGGCCATACTGGCCCACATTAGCAAGCACACTTAGAATGGCGGTATCAGTTACTGCGTTCATTTTTATTGACAGAAATGTTTCAATAGATGACATACCGAAACAACTTGCAATTTTTGTGCATACAGCATACAAAATTGCGCATGATTAGAATGCCTTTTCTAAGGTCAGTTGATATTGGGTTTCAACAAGCCAATGCAAGGCTTCCTACTGCATCATCAATAGTGGAAATGATCAATCAGTTTGGTCGGAAACAGCTGCTATATTCTCCTTACATTCCATATCTGACACCATCTGATGTCCACTTGTTAGCTCCCCTCAAACAATTTCTGTCCAGAACAAAGTTTTTAAGCAATAATGAAGAAAAGAACACCATGAGCAAATGGCTAAAAGCTCAGTCAGAAATGTCTATCCTGAAGGAATACAAAATTTTCTTTTCCGATGGGAAAATCTTTTAAAGAATATAGATTACATTGGATTGAAACAATGTTTTCCCGGGTGAAATACGAATTCTTTCATTAAAAATATACCTCATTTCCTAAATGGTATCTGATATATAAAGGAAGACGTTCAAAAGACAAGAGGAAAATATCCCGCCATGACATTGGTTGATTACACAAAAGTATGAGATGATCCCACCAACAAGGATAGCAGAATGTTTGTAACGCAACGGGACTAAATAGAAAATAAGTGTAACTTTACTCTTTAAACACAATACACAATCGCTCTGCTAGTTTCATGAAACGAAAGTTTATTTATGTCTGCAACATTTACACTTGTCGGAAAAAAGACAGAGGTACACATTAAGAAAACATCAACTCATTTAGAGAGACAACAGATAGAGTCAAGAGTGTGAAGTCACCAGACAGACTTGGTTTGGTTTGGTTTCTTTGTTTAATTGCACATCAACCTTCATGGGCTATTTAATGCCAAAGCCATTCTCCTAGAAGAACAGTAGTGGCACTATTTAACACATAATTGGGAGGATAAGGGGGTTGATAACTTTCCCGAGGGTATATATCCGAATGTGAACGTAATTGCGTAACTGGAGTTCGAACTCGCTTACTACGATTTCGCAGTCCATTGCTTTATTGACAGAAACATTGCTATTATACAAGACGAAAATGGGCACGCACTTAGTTACTTTCTTCACTGTTTAGCACACCACCTTTACCCGCGGGACCTCACAGTTGACTGGCTAAATACATCGGAGTTCCTTTCTCGTCTATTATCTCCAATTCCGTCTCCAACTGACTGCCCGACTCCTCGCGTCTTTTAATCTTTCTTATAAATTTTCTTTTAATATTTTTCTTTGACTAATGACTTAATCACTCGTAATCACTAAAACTTTTTAGTGACAAGTCCTTGCTAAATTTCAGCTGATATCTACCAAAATGTTTATTTTAATCTTTCACTTTTTAAAAAAACCTGTCGCACTTTATTTGACAGGATCTGTCACGCGTATATGAAACAAGTTTTACTTGCTTTGACCTTTAGAAATCAAAAACCTGCAACCTTCAAAATTTTTAGTTAGCACACAATTTAACTCTGAGATGATTAACTAAAGTCCCTAATTATTTTACATGTTTGAAAATGTATAAAATACCACAGCAAGTTGTTAACTTCATAATGAGAATTATGGAAGACTGAAAACGAGAACTAACAACAAGAGAACAAACCTTGGAAGATGTAAAAATCCAAAAAGACATCTTCTAAAGAGACTCATTATCATCAGTGTTATCTGTTATTAATATGAGGATACCTACTCATATACTAAGAAAATACAAATGCAGCTGTGATAATTTTAAACGTCGCAAAAAAAGGTAAAACACCTCACAATTTGGTTTGGTTTCTTTGTTTAATGGCATATCAACCTTTGAAGGTTATTTAATGCCAAAGCTACTCTCCTAGAAGAACAGTAGCGGTACTATTTAACCCATAGCTGGGAGGATAAGGGGGTTCATACCTTTTCCAAGGGTATTTGTCCGAAAGAGAACGTAATAGCGCGACTGGAGTACGAACTCGGTTACTAAGATTCCGCAGTCCATCGCGTTCACCATTACACCATGAGGACAACCCTCCACAAAAAAAAAACATCTCACGAGTACAGATGGAACGGTAAATTACATAAAAAGCGAATATAGTAAATTGGTACAAAAGGATTACAACAGTTGGTATGACTACAGAAAATTGTACAAGATACTAAAATCTTATCATGCTGACAAAGGGCATAGACACAAACCAAAACATTACCAAGAAAATTAGACGCGTAAAATTCTCTGAGACTTTAAACAAACGATTTCAGCCAATTTGGCTAAAAGATGAGACGTGAGAATAAAAAGAACTTTTCATCTAAAATATTTTGCTATTCCAATTGACCATTGAGTGAAAATAAAAAAAGCGAAAAATTTAACAAATACTTGGATCTTGCTCGAAAGCTAAAAAAAAAAAAAGTTGTAAAACATGAAAGTGACAGTGAGACCAGTAGTAGTTAGAGCCTCAAAACCCTGAAAAGAGACCTTGTGAACAAACGATCAGTAGCAGAACAGTGAGTATCAAGACCAAACCAATGTTAAATTCAGCTCAAATACTTCGAAGAAACTTCAAGATTTAAGGAGAAATGCTGTCACTCAGTTGTCAGCTAAAAACCGCTAGTTAAAACTTAAATTATAAATAAAAAAAACCTCGCGTTACTCTTTCCTTTGCTCTTCGTTTCACTTTTCACCAATGGATTAATTTCCATATTTCTTTAAACCTGATCATGTGATATAAGCAGTATTCATGTGACAATATTTTTCTTACTTTTGAACAAATACACATACTCACACACACACACACATATATATATATATATATATATATATATATATATATATATATATATATATATATATAAGTGATAGGAATTTCTGTAATATTACATAAACATCTTTTTTCATTGGTTATTTGTATTGTAGATAAGTCTTTAGAAGACTAAATATGATTTTTCTAACTTTAACAAATCACTATTGATTTTTTTTTAAATACATGTTTTCTTTAGATAATGCTGTTGCTGATTATTCCTTCCATTCTTTAACATGTTTCTTTCGTTTCTATCTTTTTTCTCTTTTACTCCCTTTCTATTTTCTGTCTTTCTTCTGTTCTTTTCCTTTTTTTTATTTCTTTCCAACTTTCTATCTCTCTGTTTTTGTTTTCTTAAACTGATTTTTCCCGTAGTTTTTTTTTTTTCTTTAACATTTCGTTAATTTTTTCGTTCTTTTGTAATGTAACCGACAAAAGCCTAATTCTTTACCTCTCTGAATTATAATTTTTTATAGCTTTTCCTTTCCTTAGTTAATGGCATATCAACCTTCGTGGTTTATTTAATACTAAAGCCATCGCTGTGGGAAAACAGCAGAGGTAATATTCAACCTATTGCGGTGGAGATAAGAGGTTTTATATCTTCCAACGATATCAGCCCAAAACTTAACGTAACGACACGAATAGATTTTGAACTCGCTTACTTCGACACTGCAGTTCTGCCATTGCGCCAATCTGGTCTTACTTGTTTGCTTCACTGATTAATGTTTACAGTATGTTAACATATCTAACTTCATCTTATGCCTAGAGACCATGGAATTGTGTTTCTTGTGCGTTCAGGTTAATACATAAAGTTGTTTCTTAAGGGCTTTTTTAAACGTAAGTAATTAAAGTTTGCGACCGTAGTCGAGGGCAACCAGAAGGCTCTCTTTTCCATAGCTACTACAATGAGGTGTAGGGGAGGGCGCTACTCCTTTCGCTGGATTGCTCCATTTTACCCTTGATACGTACTTCATATTGCTTAGTGATAAGCAAGGAGGTATCAAGTACCATTTTTCAAGTCTTTGGTATGACGCGACTTTGGATTGAACCCAGGTCTCCCGGACCGTTGGCGAACACTCTAACTACAAGGCCAATGAGTCGGTCAACTTGTACAGTTATACAATATTAAAAATTCTCATATAATCCATATAAGATATACGCAATTAATTGGTTTCAAGTAATTATTTCTATTTAATAATAATTATTCATAAGCACACATTTGTATGAGCTCTCAGGACTCGGGCCTCACCTTCCATACAGTTTGGTGCCATATTGAGGACACTTCTGTGTTTATCGTTTGTATTATTTAGTTTTTATTTTTCATTTTTGTCGTTCTTTTTCAATCTAGTAATTATTCTTTTCCAACATTCTTTTTTTTACAAGTTTTCTCAGTTCCTTTGGCTGCGCTTCTCTAATTCAGTTTCAAGATTGTCAGAACTTTACTTAAAAAAAGAAAATTTCTTGAACATATATTCTTTTTTTTTTTTTATCTGAGTCGACTAAAAGACAAACCTCCCTTCTCTTTTTCCATTATAATCACATTAATTATTTCAGTAACCAAATAACCTTATTTGAACAATTACGTCGCTAAACAAAGATGATATTTTACAACATTCCAACTATATTGATTTAAGTACCTGTTCGCATGGTAATCTGTTAAAAAGAATTGATTAATTACATTGGAGACATCGGCAAGAAATTCTCACATAAGCAGAACTTAACTCCCTCTCACAAAAGATTCAACTTAACAGGAAATAAATTATTCCCTTAATTATTCACCCTGATATTCTTAATTTTCTTAATAACTAGGTTTTTTTTTTCGTGCGCCAATATTTCTGATGATACTAACAAACACCTCAACACTTCATTTAACTCAAATTATTCCTACTTCACTAAAAGCCAGTCGGAAGGTGTGGTAGAGTACGCCGACTACGTCCCGGCAGAAGGATAAGACCCACCATGCCCCACTAACGAAATATGGTGCTGGATATGATAGCAAACCACCAGTTGGTAAGGCTCCAGTCCTAGAGCTTTGGAAAACGTGGAGTACTCCCTAATTGCCATTACTCCCAGATCAGATTCTCTCAGACCCGAAGTGGCAGTACCTATTAAGGCCCCATTTATAGAACAAAACGAACCATTTAACTGTGTGCAAACAAATGACTGGTGTTAAATTGAATCGTTCGTTTTAAATAGTAATACTTGAATAGTAATACTTTAACTGTATGTAAACAAATGAGCTCTGGCTGGTTTATAAATGTTACCGCCAAACTACTCGTTTACAATATATATATATATATATATATATATAAGAACTACCGGTAAATTTAAAAGCCACAAAACTCCCCATGATACACACACACGAAACCCAAATTCACTCCAGCGCCAACACACACACACACACACACACACACACACATATCTATAAACATATCAAATATCAAAGACTGGTAAAGCAGACCAAAGTAAACACACTCCAGGAAAGAGGAACAATGACCCCTATATAAACCAGTTTGACCAACCAAGGGGTCATTTATACTGGAAAAAAGAGTGAGTTCAAGTCTCATTGTGCCACACGTGTTCTCTGACGAAAGCAACAAGCTGGAAACATATATATATAGCACATATGTAAGAGCCAAATAAATAATTCTTAAAAATGCAAATCTCTTCGTGGACCTTCCTACATTAAAGTATATCCTTATTCTTTCTTTGGACCTACAACAACTATCATTATATATATATAAACAGGATTTGGCAGTAAACTACCAACAAGGGTTGATATGCCATAAAACCCAACAGACCAACTTCAGTTATATATATATATATATATATAATTAATGTGATATATATATATATATATATATATATATATATATATATATATATATATATCACATTAAATATATATGGTATACTCATACACACACAATGCCTTGTCGACTGAGGCTGTAGAATATGCTGACTGTCTCTCTGCAGATGAGTAAAACCTTTTTCCCAACAATTGTTCAGGGCATGACAGTAAACTACATCTTGGAGATTTAGGGGATATGGAGTACTCCTTCATTGCCATTACCCCTAGGTCTGCTCTGACACGGAATGGTATAGCCCAGTCGGCTACAAGGCTGTAGAATACACTGACTGCATCTCTGCTGAGGGGCATAAGCCCTCTCTACGAGTGTCCTGATATGACACAAAACCATCTTAGCCCAGTCGCCTGAGGCTGTAGAATACACTGACTGTAAGACCCCCCCCACACACACACACCAAAACGAGTGACCTGGATATAACATTAAACCAACTGATGATGAGGCTCCACTAATACTGGAGTTTTGGGAAATGCAGAGTACCCCTTCATTTCCATAGCTCACAGGTCCACTCTGGCCTTGAGTGGTCGGACCTGATTGAGACCTGTCTATGGGTCGAATAGAAATGCTGGACATTTAAACTGAATGCAAACAAATGTCTTATACTTAACTGAATTGTTTTAAATTGAACTGTTTGATCATGTAACTGTGTGTAAACTAATGTTTAATTGAATTGTTAGTGATAGATAGCAATACTTGGAACGATTTCACTTTGTTGACTTAATGCTCAATTGAATCGTCAGAAATAGAATAGTTAGTGTGTGTATCTACAAAATAAGTTAACAAATCGTGTATTTGATATATCGTGTATTTAATATATATGTAATATATGTACAGGATTCGACGTTAAATAACCAACAATGGATGATGATATGCCATAAAAACAAACCAAGCTAACCCGGAATGGTACTACCTGTTATAGTCCAATATTTGGTTAAAATAGAACTATTCTATCATTTACTGTACTTAAAACTGTTTAGCAGTGAACAAACAAATATTAAATATAATTATTTAGAATTATTAGTGCTAGACTGCAATACATGAAACTATTAAACGGTTGGTTGGTTAGTTGGTTGGGTTTTATGGCGTATCAACCATTCTAGGCTATTTAACGCCATATCCATTTTATGTAAATAATCAGTTCTATTTAAAACAATTCAGTTTAGCATGAGTACACAGTTTAATTGTTAGAAACATTTCTATTTCAAACTATTCAAGCAGTTATATATAACAATTCAGTTTAGTGTAAGTACAGTTTCAGTGTCAAAAACAGATCTATTTCAAATAATTTAGTTTAGCATAAGCACGCAGTTTAAATGTAAATACAGTTTAATTGTCAAAAACATTTCTATTTCGAGCTATTCGGTTTAGTCAAGCAATTCTAATTCAGCTAATTCAGTTTAGTATAAGTACAGATTTTGTTTATACACAATTACATGTCAAAACAGTTCCATGTCAAACAATTCCGTTTCGTGTAAATAGTTTCAATGTCTTAAACTGTTGGCAAACAAATAAACAATATTAAATAGAATCATTATTTGATAGCAACTGATGAGACTATTTCAATGTTAAAAAGAATTATTAGCAATACTTAAAAACATTTAGTGTCTTGGGTATGACATCAAACGGCATCTGACGGTGAGGCTTCACTCTTTTGTTTGGGGGAATGTGGCGTACCTTTTCATCACCATTACTCCCAGACCCACTCTAACCCACAGTGGTAGTACCTATTAGAGCCCCATCAATGTGTGATATTGGACTGTTCAAACAAATGTTTATTATCAACTGGAGAAAATTAGCAAGGAATACCGGATAAATAAAATTATTAATGTTAAATGGAAATACTTGAAACAATTTAACTGTGTGCAAAAAAGGATCTGTACAAAATAAAAAATCAGCGTTAATACTTGAAAATATTAAATTGAGCGCAACAAATGAACTCTGGCTCTTTTAAGAATGTTACCAACATACAATACGCTTAAAAATCGTGTTATTTTATGCCAAGAGGTAAAGGAATCGTGTTCACAGGACGTTCATATTTCCATTTTTTTTTGGTTTCTTGAGAGGTTTTTGGCACACAGTCCGGCAGAATGCGAATAATTTTTGAGCAGATATATTTGAGTCATAGATGGGACCCTAACACTGAGAAGTGTACATGAGAGAAACTGCAATGAACAGGTTCTCCACACTCCCCAGATCTCAAGAACTCTAGCGTCATCATCAGATTCTGTTAGTGTTATACACAGGACCCCTTTTTTTGGCAACGTTACCCCCTGTGGGAGTGCAGCTAGCATATGCTAACCCACCTTAACAAGGCGTAGTGAATAAATATTTTTTCAATGTCAAGTTTTGAGGGAAATCGTAAGTTGATATTTTGGGCTGGTGGAATTAAATACCTTAGAAGTGTTGTGATATAAGGGTTATCGTCGTGGGAACTGGATTCAGCTATCAGTGTTCAAATCCTGAACAAGTCTATTTGCATTCCACATATCAAAGAAAAAATACTTCTCCTTCAAGCCATGGATAAATAGTGTGTGTGTAAATAGAAGGGCAAATTGGGATATTTATTCTTGGTATGGAAACCTGTCTATGAGAAAAACTCTGAATTCAAACTAGTAGTAGACCTGGAGAGGGAAGGGCTCTTCAGGCTAATCATGCTCAAGACACTGTAAATGAGAAGCCCCTCTACGACCTAATCAGATTATGGGATTAGTGAATTAAATTCGCTGGATTATGCGGGACTTTTTTGTTAGACTAAGTTTAGCTTTGGCTGCTACAAGAAGAATATGTGATGGTCGAAGTTAAAATATAAGCAATGATCTACGAAGATAATTTCCTTCAACTCTATAGGCAATGGCCCAGTCGATGGGGGTTGCCGAATACGCTGACTGCATCCCTGGAGCACGGTAGAACTCCCTCATTGTATGTCCTGGATATGACACTAAACAATCTGAATTGCTAAAGCTTTGGGGAATGCGAAGTAACCCTTTTTTGCCATCGTTCCCAATTCCACTCTGGCCCGGAGTGGTAGCACCTCAACTAAATTCTATTCTGATGTTAAATTGATTCGTGTGAAATAGAACTGCTGATATGTATAAAAATCGATTCGACATTAAATAACCTACAATAGTTGATATGCCATATAAACAAACAAAACAAAACAAAACCAGTCTCAAAAAGAAAGAAATATAAAGTTGTATTCTCGAGTCGATGCATGAGATATCCAATTGTTTTAGAAATTGTCTCATCACCTCGATATGGGGTAGGCTTCGCTAGACATGAAACTTCAATCGTTTCTTGTCTACTGGTTAATAACTAACCGATTGACCCTTTTTAATAGTTTGCAATCCTAGCAGCACTGTTTCTTGCGCCTACCGTGAGAGTTTTCGTGGTAGATCTTTGTTGTTCATCCCACAGCCAAGCTATGAAGCAATGAAGTACCGTCTCTCACCAACAGTAAATATGTTCACGGTCGGTGTTACTTCATTACAACAAATGATACCCAGAAAAATATTTTTGAAACAATGTCAATTCATTTCATAATTTCGTATAATTTAAAGAAGGACAAAATTTAAATCGCACAAAAAATAACAATAAATTGAATTGCTTGAAATAGAACTGTTTTGACATTCAAACTGCATACTTCATTTAAACTGCGTAATTACGCTAAAGTGAATTATTTAAAAAACAACTGTTTTGACACTTAAACTGCGTAATTATGCAAAAGTGAATTGTCTGAAATGGAACTGTTTTATACTAAACTGAATTATTTGTAATAGAACTGTTTTAACATTTAACTCAGTATAAACAAAAACTATACTTATACTAAACTTAATGGTTTAAATTAGAACTGTTTGACTAAATTGAATAGCTTAAAGTAAAAATGTTTCTTACAATCAAATTGTGTACTAATGCTAAAGTGAATTGTTTGAAATAGAACTGTTTATTTGTATAAAAATGGATTTGGCATTAAACAACCTACAAAGTTTGATATGCCATAATACCCAAACACACAAACAAGCACTCAAACTGACCGCAGTAGTGTTATATTTCAATAAAGCTTCAAGTCAAGCAATTACAACGTCTGCTTTTCATTGCGTTAGTTTAAATAACCAATCAAATGCTGATGATACGTCATCTCTCAACTTCAGACTAAAGAAGAAAGTACAGTGAACTCAAAAATAAACTGCAATGATTAAAGCAAGAAAGATGGAGATATTCGAATAGTCTTCATTGAATAATGACAATGCCTCACCTGTAAAGGCAATATCTCATAGCAATATTAAACTGCTTCCATTCTGCAAAGGCTATCACGATATATCATCACTTGAATAAACATTCGACAAAAAGAAAACGCTGAACGAAGATCAAAGATTCCTTTGATCTGTAGGTTGTCTATTCAATCACACAAACAAGATAAACAAGCACACAAGCAACAATGATTGAATTGATTTATTTATCGTGTGCATTTTTTTGTGAACTGACTCGATTTTGTGTCGAAAATAATTGTACGTATCGTTATATACGGGGGCTTAAATTTAATCTTTTTTTTTTTCTTCTTTCAGAGATGTTTTCGTTTAAGAAATAAAAAGGGCTGTTGGTTGGGAGGTTAATGCTAGGTAAGAGGGAATGAAGCAATTTCATAAACGCATCGAATAAAAAAGTGTTGCCTCTGTATTAAATCCTGACATGTTTAGAAACGAAAAGAAAAACCTTTTGAAAAATGAAAATGGTTTCTGAAGAACCTCATTGGTCTTTGACATTCTTTATTGGATTAAAAGAGAAAGCAATGGAGAAAGTACAAGAGAATTCGTAGAGATAGAAATAGGAAAATAGAAAGAAAAATGTTATTCTATACTTTGTTAAAAAGATATTGCAGATAGGAAATTTAAGAATCTGGAGGCAACACCTCACAAAACACCAACTATACGGCCACCTACCTCCCATCATGAAAACTATCCAAGTTAGACGAACCAGACATGCAGGACACTGCTGGAGAAGGAGGGATCCGCTCATAAGTGATATACTCCTATGAACCCCCATATATGGCCGAGCAAAAGCAAGACGACCAGCTCGAACATACATACAGCAGCTCTGTCATGATACGGGATGTAGCCCTGAAGACCTGCCAGAGGCGATGAACGAAAGGGAGAAGTGGTGGCACGACATCATAATGATATATATATATATATATATAGTCATCCACAAACAGACTGTTTCGTTTTATCACAACTCTTCAGTGTAGCTAAACCTGCAAGATGTTTCAAGCCGAGATCAAAACTCGGCTGACTTTACGTCAGTCAGATTTCTCACCTCAGACCATCGTTATTCTCAGCGGTAAGTGACGGAATTATTTACCTATAAATTTATACATTTACAGCATTGGCAACCGGGAGGTCTCAGTTTATGAGAAGAGCTATTAATTTCAGCAAATTCCCCACTGGTATGCTCAATCCTTGGATGGGGAAGCATTATATATTTTCATCCAGAGATAGACTGTTTCGTAGTATCAAAACTCTTCAGTTTTGCAAGACTTGTGAAATGCTTCAAACCTAGATAGAAACACGGCTAACTTTACGTCAGTCGGATATCTTACCCCAGAGCCATAGTCATTCTCAGTAAGTAAGTAAATAGAAGGGCAGACTGAGCTCTTTAAGCTTGGTATTGCAACTTATCTAGGAAAAGGAAAACTCTGAATTATTATCTATTTAGCTTAACTTAATATGATCTTTTGTCATATCCTAATCTTACGGAGGAGAGGGATATTTACCCGTCCCACCCACCAGACAGGATTTGATTCAAGGTCTTTTTATAGTGGAGATTAAGTAAAGGTGGAGGTCGGTCACGCTGCTGGTCAATGCAGATCATAGGATCACTATGTTAGCTTTTGCTAAGTCTCCCGGCACGAAGCCAGGTGACTTTGCTGGTCATTGATTCACGAGACCCGAAGGCCTAATGCAATATCAATCTTTGCTAGTAACTAGTGCCAGGTGGTATCTTGGAAAACTGGGGTGAGAGCAGGCCTGCGTTATTAATGGATTTGATCGTATGAAGGGATTGGGTTTATATATATGTATATATATATATATATAGTAGCGTCCAAAACTAAGGGACAAAATTTTAAAACCTAATATTTGTTAGAAATAACAACTGTGAAAAGCTGAAATTTTGACAACTGGTAGTCGTTATCATCCATAATAACATACTAAAATTTGAATCATTTGCAAAGGAGAGAAAAAGAATTATAACAATTACTTATTTATTTTCAAAATAGGATCGTCCAAAAGTAAGGTACAAAATTGAGAAAAACAATGTAAACAGCCAAAAAACAATAAAAATACATGTACAATCAATATTTAGTAAATGAGCCCTTGCTCTCAATGACAACTACACATCTTCGACTACAAGAACGAATCAGTTCTTGACAATCCTCGATACTAATTTTAGACCATTCTTCTTTAAGTTTCACCCACAAATCCTCCGTGTTAGTGGGATTTCTTTCCATAACTTTCCCTCCGAAGGTCTTCCAAAAATTTTCTATTGGATTTTGCGGTGGCCAATCCATAATTTTGAAATCTTCCTCGCTAAGGTGACTCATTACCACCTTTGCCTTGTGACATGGGGCATTATCTTGCATAAAGGTAGCTCTATCGAAACCTGAATTCTGTATGATTGGCACAACATGATCTTGAACAATGTTTTTATAGATCTGCGCGTTTACACGAGTTTGTAACCGGACAAGAGGCGTTGTACCTTGGCTAGAAAACATTCCAAATACCATGACGCTTCCGCCCCCAAACTTGACAGTTTTCTTAGTACACTTTGCACTTAATCTTTCACCAATACGTCTCTTTACATTGTTTTTTCTATCATTTCCAAATACATTAAACTTGCTTTCATCACTGAAAAATACTTTTGCCCAATTTTCATATGTCCAAATTACATACCTGTTTGCAAACTCTAATCTCTTATTATTCTTCGAACTAACAAGTGGTTTCTTCCTTGGGGTTCGATTAAACAGCCCTATTTCTTGCAGTCGTCTAGAAACAGTCTGTCTTGACACATTAACACATGAGGTGCTATTCATAACCCTTTTAATTTCTGTGCAAGACTTAAAACGGTCCTTTGATGACAATTTTTAACAACCCTGCCTACAACACTCTTGGAACGTTTCACTTTCTCTGAAATCTCTCTAATGGTGTGCTTTTCCTTGTGTAGCTTCACAATAGCTTGTCTCACAGAGTAATCAAGTTTTTGGCGTTTCGCCATGGTGCCGGCTGATGCAACGTTTACAAATGATTAAGTAAGACTTATTCTTTAGAGGAAATCAAAAAATTTGAATATAGCATACTGTTTACATTGTTTTTCTCAATTTTGTCCCTTACTTTTGGACGATCCTAATTTGAAAATAAATAAATAATTGTTATAATTCTTTTTCTATCCTTTGCAAATGATTCAAATTTTAGTATGTTATTATGGATGATAACGACTACCAGTTGTCAAAATTTCAGCTTTTCACAGTTGTTATTTCTAACAAATATTAGGTTTTAAAATTTTGTCCCTTAGTTTTGGACGCTACTGTATTATATTACCATTATATATATAAACACTATATATATATATATATATATATATATATATATATATCATCGTGTCGTGCTACGGACACGGATTTCCCTGATTCTCTCTCGCCATTCGTCTCTATCATCCATCGCTTCCGGCAAGTCTTCTAGAATACATACTGTGTTCGTACAGAGCTGTTATTGATAAATTCCAATTGGTCGTCTAACACGTGCACGTCCATGTGAAGGGATCCATAGGTGAATGTCGCTCATGAGTTCATTCTTCCTTCTCCAACAGTGTCCTGCATGTTTTTTCGTCTTATTTGGATGTTTTTTGAGATGGAAGGTAAGTGGCCTTACATTTGCTGTTTTGCGGGATGTTGCTTCCAAGATTTGTTTTATATAGCTCGTAGCATTTTTGTGCAATTTCCGTCTAGCTTTTTCTTTATACGCTTAGTCAGCATCCATGTAGTGCATCCATATATTACAATTGACACGACCACTGCGTAGGAAAAAATACGTTTTATTTTATCGGATAAGTTGAACTTCCATATGATCGTTAACCTATCGATAGCAGTCCATGCCTTCCCAAGCTACATATTGGTATCATTTTCGGTAAATGAGATGCTGCTACCAAGGTACGTGAACTTATTCACTAATTTTAGAGAACCACCATTTAGTCTGGATATGTCTCCTTTTTATTAAAACACATATACGCTGTTTTCTCTGTATTAATATGGAGGCAAATGCCACCTACTGCCTGCTCCAGACTATGCAGCATGGATTCGGTTTGGGTTGGTGTATTTGCTAGAAGCGCTAGGTCATCTGCGTAGTCTGCGTCCGTAATAGTTGGTGCAGAGTATCGTCTGCTTCTTGCCTATTTTAGTGTAAAGCCATTTTTTTATTTGATCAGTCTATGTTCGAAGTACGTAGTCTAGGCAGATTATGAACAGATATGAAGCAGAACACCAGCAACAATGTCAAAGAAGTCTGTGTCTCCATCCGGTGAGCGAACATTTACTTTCGTATTTTTTATGGAGCTTCATCATGGCTGTATCAGTTTCATAGGCTAGAAATATTTGCTTAATCTTCTCTTAGTTTATGGAGTCAGAAGCCTTGGATTAATACACAAACAGGAGTAACACTCGAGGTTTTTTGCCCAAATTTCTTCTAGAATTCGGCGGATTGTTAGAATCTGTGATATTGTGGACCGGTTTCTCTGAAAACGGTTTTGATTCTTCCAAAGAATTTTCTCAATTTCGGATTCGACCCGGTTGATTAGCAAAGCATTAATTATCTTTGCTGCAATGGAAGTAAGAGTTATACCTCTGTCATTCTAGGCAATTCCGAAATCTCCTTTCTGGGAGAAAGGGAGGATGAAGCAATTTGTTCATCTCTCTATTTTATTCCTGCTATATACGGCGTTGCAGTATCGGAGCAGTAAGTCATCGAATTTCCTTGTCCTCTACTTCTGGTGATATTTCATCAAGACCGGCAGCTTTCCCTTTTTTAATTTTTCTTAGTACTACGTCAAGTTCTTCAGAAATAAACTGTCCAAGTGTGATATCTTGTTATTTATAACTAATTTTAGTGATAATGATAATTAAATAGATAGTAAACTTGGACAGTTTGCTCATGAAGAACTCGACGTAGTACTTACAAAAATTAAAGAGGATTTCGGAATTGCGAATGTGATGACTCGCCTTTGAAAATATATATTATAGTTCTTTGTTTTTGCTCAGCCTTGACCATCAAGTACACTCGATTGAAAGATAGTTTGGTTTCTTTCTTAAATGGCATATCAACCTTCGAAGGTTATTTAATGCCAAGGACATTCTAGCAAAAGAACAGCGGTAATGCTACCTTTAAACTTGAAGGATAATGGATGAATGCTTGAAGGATAATGGGATGCATACCCTTTTCAAAAGTATTTGTCCAAAAGTGATTGAACTGAACGACTGGAGATCAAGCTCTTTTACTGCCCTGACGTTCAACATGTTAGCCTACCCCTTACTTCTCTAAGATATACAACAAAGCAAGACACACACATAATTATATACGTATTCATGGCGTATATTTTTTTCTTCTAATTTACGAAAATGGCAAAATTTCCTAAGCCCAAACGAAGTAATTTATTTAAGGGAGAATTAAATGATACAATCAATTTATTTCAACATAGAAAACCTAACGAGAGATATTAATCTGTTTTAATAGGATTTTCAAAGACAAGTGCTGTCAAATAGAGAACAAATACTTTAATACGTGGAATTATGTTTTTAACTTTTATGCAGTACAGTTTTTTGATCATCGAATAATTTTGCGGCTGCTAATTGATCTACCAACTTCTTAGTATTTTATCATTTCACTTTTTTGCCGATCAATTGTTTGTTGAAGTGCTCCCTCATATTTTCTAATTTCTCTCCATTATTGTATTGATATCTTCAAGGAATATCTTAAAAGCTTTGTTTTAATTTAATTTTCCACCCTTGAAGCTAGCGAACTTGGTTCCATCAAAGATTACCTGGTAACCTAAGAATTTCGCAAAAATATGAGTTTACATCAAACAGCTGCCAGCAAGAATTTAAAAATCATTTATTATAAGATCATTTTATGCATTAAAATCTGAAAGTTTTACAACGCATTTTACTCAGAAGAAATCTGTCTATCGACCAGACCGTTCTCTGCTTCAAGTTAAGGAAACATTATAAATATCAAATCAGCACTTTGGTTTCGAATCCTCGTCCATTTTTTTTTGTTTTTTGTTTTACCGTTATGTTGTTTTATAATCAAATGTCCGAGGAACGTAAGACACAAAAAGAAAACTTTAAATAAAATATGTCTCTTTCTTTATTGATTTACTAATTTCGAAAGTGAAATGTTCAGTGAGCTATTGGAATATTTAAGTAAATTAATAGTTCAAGATGTAAGTTCATCAGTTTAAATTTCATAAACTTTTTTAATGGCACTTTGTACGAGACACCTATTCAGGAGAAAAATCCGCTGACATCTTCTGGTGCAGATGGCAATAAATGAGACATCTTTTTGTTTTATATAAGTATAATCCGTTATAAAAATTTATTTTTACACTGTCATCATACAAGTTATTTCGATCTAATACAAATCATTTGCATGTGGTTGCAAGATTTCCTTTCTACTATTAGTAATTTGTAATTAAAGTTGGCAACCGTAGTCGAGGGCGACTCGAAGGCTTCTTTTTCAATTGCTACTACAACGCGGTGTAGAAAAGGGAACTACTCCTTTCCATGGATTGCTCCACTTTATCATAATATGTACCTTATAATGCTGAGTGTTAAGCAAGGACTGGTTTGGCTTCTTTGTTTAATGGCATATCAACCTTTGTACGTTATCTAATGCCAAAGATATTCTCCTTGAAGAACAGTTGTAGTACTATTTAACCCATAGCTGGGAGAATAAGGGGGTTCATACCTTTCCCAAAAGTATTTGCCCGAAAGTAAATGTAATAGCGCGACTGGAGTACGAACTGGCTTACGACGATTCTGCAGTCCATCGCTTTAACCATTACACAACGAGGACACCCCCTGTTAAGCAAGGAGATATCAATTACTATTTTTTGAGTCTTTGGTATAACTCGACCTGGGATTGTATTTGTGCGAAAGGCAATTATTTGAAATAGAACTGTTTATATGTATAAAATAGATTTAGCAATTGATCACCTACAAGGTTTAATATGCCCTAAAACCAAACCAAACCAAACCACAATTATATACTTTCAAAAAGGTATTTTTATTTAATGATAGTCATTTCTTTACTCCCAGTTATATGGTATGATGTAAAGGATAACAATAATCCTTTGTAAACAATTATAACTTCAAGTTGTTATTCTTAAAGCAGATAATTTGTACAAAGTAATATGGCATCAAGTATTCCTATCTAATTCTAATAACTATCAAAACAAATCGATTTGACCCACTGATGGGACCCTAAGAGGTACTAACACTCCTGGTCAGAGTAAACTTTGGAGAAATGGCACTCCCCAAATCTAGAGAACTGGAGTCTCACCACCAGATGCAATTTAGTGCCATACAGAGAAAAACCCTTTTTAGGGGTCTTACTCATTTGCAAAGGATACAGCTGGTATATTCTTAGTATTTTCGATAGGGTTTTCCTGATGATGAGAAAAAATTAAAAATGATTTTCACTGTACAATCTTCACAGACTTTTTCCAATAAAATTTTTCCATATACAGAACCTTTAAAAATTCCAGAAACTATTCTCCATAACAGTTGAAAACGTGCCTTCTGTATGATTTCATGTTTTTCCCAACGAGACACTCAAAGACGGAACTCCCTTGAGCGCCTACAGTTTATGAATGCTTCAGAAAGTTCGATTGCAACAAATTATAGAAACTGGACAAACTTCAAAGTGAACGACCATTATAATGGACGCATTAGAACGTATTGCAGCAGATCATAGATACCAACTGTCATTTGCCAAGCCGAGAAATGGAACAGTTATTTAAGTGCAGCACTCCCCGACTGTCCTAGATTATTTGATATAGTTATCAATGTAATACACCATGTAAGATACCATGTACGATATCACCTTAGGTTGTCAACTGAAATGGCTATCTGGATAAGTGTGAGTTCTCTGCAGCCTGTCATTCTGTAAAATAAGACTGCATCGCTATAGGTGATGAAAGTGATTTATGCACATCAAGACGATTCTTAAATGAAACTGGGCAGATAAATCTGCCACTAGTGTAGCCACAGCAAAGCCAGATTTGCATAAAAAAATTTTTTACACTGAGCTGCTTAGACGTGTGTGTCATTGTAAATTAGGAACTGCTCAATCGGTTGAGGACTTTTAGCATCAGCTTCTGAACGTGACTAATGCAGAATAACATCATTTACAGAAAATCTCTCTTTTTCATGACACTGCCAGACCCGACACTGAATGACTGACGTACGATATACTGTTACAGCAGCGGTGGTAGTTGCTGACATACCAGGCTTTTCCACCCAACTTGGTACCGTAATATGGCGGCCGACTTCTACTACAAGTGATCCTGGTGCCCAGCACTTTGACCGACAGAAAAACGTCAATTACGATAACCGTCATTGTAGATGCGAGACGCAGTAAGACACAAGACAAGGCCAATTTCGAAATGTTCGTTCAGTTAGTAAATTAATGAGAGTACAACAAGAAATTACCAAAATTTCAAGGCTTAACGTAACTGCGCCTATTTGGAGAGGGTTACTATTTGTCAAAGAATATATCATTCCTTAATTGGCTTTAAAATAGCACCTCAAGTCTTCCTGTTCTTCAGAATCGACCTCTGGATTTCAATTCCTCGACAAAGCTATGAGCATATCACTTGACGTTAATGTCTATGGAAGACATGAACATATCTGTCCTCCCTCGAGCCATGGTTAAATACCAGGGCAGACTTGGATCTTTTACCTCAGTAATGAAATTATTCGAGAAGAAAGAAAACTAAATTCAAGTCAGCATTCATCATCATCATGTCGTGCCACTAGCACGGATATCCCTGATCCTCTCTCGCCACTTCTCCCTATCGTTCATCGCCTCTGGTAGGTCTTCAGGGCTACATCCCGTATCCTCACACAGCCGCTGAATGTATGTTCGAGCTGGTCGTCCTGGATACCCCGCAAAGCCACAATTCTTTCTGAGTAAATTGCTGTTCCGAGTTTAAATTTTGTTGTAGGCATGGATGGTAATTTCATAGTCAATAAATGAATTGAGATTTTGGGGGGTCATTTCTTAAAATATTTCCCTTCTTATAATAATTTGCACGACAGTTAAACGGTTTCAAGTATTTTTACCTAAAATGAATTCTAATTAACATAATCATTTGTTTACGCTCAGATTGTTTCATGTATTCCTATCTAATATCAAGTATTTCGAGATAGTTGTATGGTTTCAAGTATTCTTATCAAATACTATTAATTCAAACACAGTTATACAGTCTCAAGTAAGTATCTTTATTCAATAATGATCATTTGTTTACACACAGTTACATCTCCCTTTAGTTTTAAATTTTATATTGAGAAAACATTTATTTATTTATTTATATTTGTTCTGATAATCTCTTATTTTTAGTTAACTGGATTATGGTTGGGTTACGTTAATCTACAAAGGAATGAGGGTGTACCCAGTTAAAACTGAATCTACAATCCAAATTCAGACTCTTTGCTTGTGCTCAAACATTAAATTCACGCAACACAAACATTCATCGAACATATGTGATAATTTTAGCTTCATTTTTAAAACGACATTCATCATCATCACCATCATCATCATCAAGGCGTGTCAACAGCACTGATACCTCTCTCTCTCTTTCTCTCTCTCTCTCTCTGTGTGTGTGTGTGTGTGTGTGTGTGTGTGTGTGTGTGTGTGTGTGTGTGTGTGTGTGTGTGTGTCCATATCAGCAATCGTTTCATTTTATTACAGATCATGTTTCCAAACGGTTCTCAATATCAGTCAATGTTTTGCCTGTACATGTTGTCATTGCTTTCAGTAGATGACATAGTTACGGTATCCGTTAGAATACTAAGATGTTCAGGATGCAAAACCCAGATATTCTTGTTCAAGATAGAATTTTCAAAACTTAAGGACATTTTTTTTAATTTAAAAACAAAATCTTAAAATCTAAAGTTTAAATTTTGAAATTTGCCGAGTCTTTTAAAATCTAAGATAAATTTTATAATCTAAAGATAAAGTTTTAAATCTAAAGAAAAAATTACAGACAAAATTTTAAAATAAAAATTGAATATTGAAAGAGAGCATTTCAAAATTTACACATAAGACTCAAAAATGAACTTTAAGAATGAAATTTAAACACAAAAATTAGATGTTTAAAGATAATAATCTGAAAATTAATTATTAAGTTTATATATATATTTTTTTTACATTTTACGATAGAATTTTTAGATGAATATTAAATATTTAAACATAAATTTACAATTCAAATTCACAAAAATAATTTTAAAATTTTAGAAAGAAAATTTAAAATTTAACGATAAATCTGAAGATAAAGTTGAAAGATGAAATTTAAAAATTAAATTATGGATTGAATATTTAAAGATACAAATTTGAAAATTAAAGATAGGAATTTTCGTAATTTTAATATAATATTTTAAGACAAAATTTAGTATCTAATTTACAGATAAAATTTAAATATAAACTTTTAAATCAATTAAAAAATTCAAAGATAAAAAGTAAAGGTATAATTCAAAATATAAATTTGAAAATAATATTCAAAGAGAAAAATTGAATGTTTAAAAAGAAAAACAAAAAAATTAAACATACAATTTAGATAACAATTTTTTAGATTCAAAGATGAAATTTACTCATAAGTATTAAATATCTAAGAATAAAATTTACAGATATAAGATTTTAAGATTTGAAATATAATTTCACAACTTAAGCATAAAATCTAAAGATGAGATTTTTTTTTAAATTCAAAGATAAAAGTTCATTATTTAGAGAAAGAAATTAGATATAAAATTCTAAAATTGAGCTTGAAGAAAAAGATCAAATATTGAAAGATAAAATTGTAAAATTTACAAATGAAATTTGAAGTTGAAAATTTGAATTAAATAATTCCGAATTTAAGTATAAGATTCAAAGATAAAATTTTAAAATCCAGAATTTAAATGTGAAATTTTTAAAGATAAAAACTAAATATCAAAAGACATTATCTTAAAATTTAAAGATGAAATTTTAAAATTTAAATATCTTTTCCGATTTAAGAACACTGAATTGTTTTCAAGGCAAGAAGATTCCTGTTTACTCTGAAGATAAACGCAATAAATGCTCCCTATCCATTTGAACTTGTACTATATATAGTTACTTTTAGTCGATTCAGATAGCAAAATAAAAGCAACTAATTAAATGTTTATGTCATAAAAATCTTGAAGTTAATATTTAAGCCGAGCGAATTTTGAATTTATCGTTTGGAGGTCGACTTGCATTCTAGATAAAATGTGTGGCTGCAATGATTCTTAATACAAACAATCAACAAATATATACAAACTATTATCTAAACAACATATGAGTTTTAAAATTCTGAAATTATTTTTTCGAGTCATTTCAAGTATGTTTAGCTTCACACTACCTACGCACAGTCTGGTGCTAATTATAATCAATATATTTAATAAAAGAAAATAGTTTCATATTTTTAAAAAAAAGTCTACAAGACGACGATATCCCGCCGAAGCTATGAGAGATGCAGACTACGCAGATGATCTAGTGCTTATCACAATTACACCTGAAAAGGCTTAATTCCTGCTGCGTAGTCTGCAGCAAGTAGTAAGATTCATTGGACTATACATGAAAGCAAATAGAACAGCGATCATGCCTTTTAAAAAAGAAAGAGCCACTTTCACTATAAATGGCAACCATATAAAATTTGTTGATCTGTTCAGAAATCTTGGCTGCAATATCTCATCTACTGAAAGTCACGCATAGGCACAGTGTGGAAAACTATTAACAGGTTATGGTTGGTTGGTTTGTTGGTTGGTTGGTTGGTTGGATTTATGGCATATCAATCATTGTATGTTATTTAATTCCAAGTCTATTTTTATACATATAAATAGTTCTATTTCAAACAATTCAGTTTATCATAAGTACACTGTTTAGTTCTATTTGACCCATAAATAGGACCCTATCGGGTGTTACCACACCATGCCCGAGTGGACCGGGGAGTGATAGCAATAAAGGGGTACTCTGCATTCCTCAAGGCTCCAGCATTACTGGAGCCTCACCATCGGATTGTTTAGAGTCATATATCAGGACACTCGTTGGGGAAGACTTACCCCTTTGCAAAGATGCTGTCAGTGTATTTTTCAGCCCGTGCCGACTGGGCTATAACAGGTTATTGATCATATGGATAGAATAAGACAAGATTTCTTCAAAGTTGTGACCTCTGGCCGGCTTGGGTAGAGAGGTTTACTTGGTCAAAAACGTGGTGCGATAGACAACAACTATGGAAGGCAGTAATTACTGTGGATACGGTTACAAGACTCAGCATTCCTATCCGAGGTCGCGGTAAATCACCTGCAGAAGGCCAGAGGTGAAATTTGACCGAAACGTAGTGAAAGAAGAAACAGCACAAAAACTACCAAGATGAGGACAAAAAGTCCGCAATAAATAAAAATTAATTCTCAGATTAAGAAGCCTCATCTCAAAATGATTCCAATTAAAGACAAGCTCATAAGTGATGTACTCCAATGGACCCCCACATATGGCCGAGCAAAAGCAGGACGACCAGCTCGAACATACATACAGCAGCTATGTGAGGATACGGGATGTAGCCCTGAAGACCTACCGGAGGCGATGAACGATAGGGAGAAGTGGCGAGAGAGGGTCAGGGATATCCGTGCAAGCGGCACGATATGATGATGTTGATGATTTGCTGTTTTGAACATATCCTAAAAGTAACACCTCACAAAATAGCAGCTGTACGGTTTCTTACCTTCCCTCCTACAAACCTTATATGTAGAACGAAAGAACAGTAATTGTTGGTCATTGTTGGTAAAGTAACGACCAACTCAGTGTTGATCGTCAAATAAGGACTCAATGTGCGTAAGTGGCCACTGGATACAGTTCAGAAGATCTACGATGGATGATTGAAAACTCCGTGATATCAGATCGATGTTGATGATTTATCTGTTCCTAAAAATGAAATATAATCTTACATTATGTGATTCCAAAAATAACAATAATTACCCCCTCGTAAACTAATTGTTAATTAGCTAGTTTTGGGAGGAATTCAGTTCTCACTTGTGTATTTAGCCTTGTAATTGACTGAGCTATACTTAATAAATATCTTTGAAACATGTTCACTATATCACTGGTCTCGTTTGATGGTGTCAGCACTACACATGTACAATGTTTTGGATAGGAATAACCTGGAACAGCATATCCCTCTCCAGGTCTACTATTGATTTGAATTCAGAATTTTCATTCTTCTTGCTAGGTTGCTTTAGCAAGGTTAAAACACCCAGTCCGCCCAATTATTTACCCAAAATTGGAGAAGTTTCTTAACTTTCACGAGGGTATCAATGCTATTTGAAATGGAAACAGCCTTGTTCAGGATTTTTAACTCAGATAGCCGCATCCATTAACATTGACGATAACAGTTTCGCTGCAAACGCATCGGCATCTCTTAAATTAGTCGTCAAAAAATCGAGGTGAGCTCTGATAAAAAAAAAACCTTTTGTTGGAAATTCCTTTTCTTCAGTTTTACCAACATTTTCCGAGATCTGGTTACTTAATTCTTTGACCACAACATAAAATGTTTTCTAAAGATATTTCTTGGGTTTAATTCGATTCGGATTGAGACAAAAAGTATTTTCCGGTTGCCTTTCGAAAAGAAATACTGTTGACAAATAAATCTAGTAAATTTTTACCCTTGTAACCCACAGTGCAATAATCTATAGACCAAGTCAAGAGTAGAATGATCAAAGAAACAGTAAAACTGAATAATTTTTTTTTTTATGTTTAACATCGAGTGACCCTTTCAATTTGAACACCGTGTATGATGTCGCTAAAATCCTGCTCAAATGGCTCAACAACAAATGGAAGATTTTGGCCCCAAGCAAACAAGTTCGTCATTCGACTCACGTGTGGGAAGACAATGTTTTAATGACAAATGTGAGACATCAGCCACCAAACAAACAAACAAACAAACACAAGGAAGTTTTAATTATTTCTTTTATAAGATTTCATTTATTTTTGTTTCAGTTATGTTTGTAATTGTGAATCCAAGTGTGTGTGTGTGTGTGTGTGTGTGTGTGTGTGTGTGTGTGTGTGTGTGTGTGTGTGTGTGTGTGTGTGTGTGTTGTGAGTCCATATTGACGTGTTTGGATGCCGATATGTAAATATATGAATGCGTGTATATGTGTGTTTTTGAATGCTTCTTCCTCAATTCATTGTTTGAAAAGTCATGGTTTCTTAAGATGGTCGTCTGCAGTCTCTTCTGTTTTGGAAAGATAAGGTGCCATATCTGTTACAAGACGGCGAGGAACCCATAGGAAACCCACATTCCAAATTCCACGAAATAGATAAGAAATGAGAAGTTGTTTTATTTATTTATTTAATTCAAAATTTATGAATACCCAATGCACGAATCGTATTAAAATTTCAAAACATGGCTGACGATAATTCAATTTGGTTATTCCGTTTCTATTTCAATTTATTTGTCTTGTTTGCTAAATCTTTTCGTCTCTCTCTCTTTCTCTGTCTCTCTGTCTCTGTCTCTTTCTCTCTCATTACTTCTCTTTTCAGCTATCTTTCGAAGCTTTCGCGGGCTTTCACGGCAGAAAATAATTATGTAGAACATCTGAGACATTAAATCCCATTAGATTCGAACCTAAAACCACAAATGACCAGATAAAGTTATTTAGTTGACAGAACGATAATATCTAAGACCTGTTTTTGTTTTTGTTTTTTGTTGTTTTTTTTTTTTTCTTTTTACGCTCCTTTCAATAGATGGAATTTAAAATTCTTAAAGATCTATCTCAGACACTGGCGGTTTTGTTCGAATCCCTCGGCACAACAATCGAAGCAATAAAGTTTTTGGTTTGGTTTCGGTCTCCCTCACTCAATGGTCATTCACTCATGAGTCAATAGATTTGGTTTGGTTGGGTTTGGTTTTATAGCATATCAACCAGAGCTGGTTATTTAATGTCAAATCCTATTTTTACTTATATATCAAATATATGATTCGGAAACACATTTTGTAGATAACATAGTTAAATGATCAAACAGTTCTATTTCTAACGATTCAATTTAGCATTAAGTCAATGTTAAATAGATCCAAGTATTGCTATGTATCACTAACAATTCAATTAAGCATCAGTCATTTGTTTATACTCAGTTAAATAATCAAACAGTTCTATTAAAACAATTCAGTTTTGCGTAAGTCATTTATTTTCACTCGGTTTAAATGGTAAACAGTTCTATTTACCCTATAGATAAAATCCTATCAGGTGCTACCACTCCTGGTCAGAGTGGACCTGGGAGCGATGGCAACGAAGTACTCCACATTCTCCAAAGCTCCAGCATATAAATTTACATGTTTATTGGCAATGTTGTGACACGACAAAACTATGTAACTGTGTGTAAACAAATGATTATTACTAAAAAAAAAGATCCTTACTTGAAACCGTAAAACTGTGGTATAATTAATAGTATTAGATAAGAATACTTGAAACCATATAACTATCTGGAAATGATTGGTTTTAGATAGGAATACGTGAAACTGCGTGAAAAGAAATGACTATGTTAATTAGAGTTCATGTTAGGTCGAAATACTTGAAAATTTTTAACTGCATGTGAATTATTTCTATTAGATAGGAATAGGTATAAACTTTACAGTTTACAAATAAATGATTCGACAAAAATAATAGAGTATTTTTTAATGCATTGGAATATTGAAGATATTGTTATGATTACAATCAAACATCTGGAGATAACCCACAAAGAGTTAATGGGGGTGTAAATATTTGATATCACATGAACAAGAGTAAAAAATATTCGCATTTGAATGGAATATTTAATATTAGATAAACAAGTGTAAAAATTATTCTCATTAAAATGGAATATTTCATATCGCATAAACAAGTGTAAAAAAAAACTAAAGAAAACCACTACAAAAATATGTAAATATGTACGTAGAGTGAACGTGATTTTCTAACTTTCGAACAGAAAATACCAAGACGGGTTTTTATGCCATTAAAATCAATAATTTGACTTATCTTGCGTTTGTTGATATTTTATTATAAATACACCAAGGTTTTATTTTTGTTGTTATCATCTCTTTTTTACCAATATATTCTTCATTGTCTCAATTTATCAAAATATTACATTCTTCAAACTTTCTTATGGTCTGAAATTCTGAGATACGTGATTTTCATTAGCCTCTCAAACAATTCAAAGTTCATGTGTCTTGTAGATTGTATCAATAACTTTAAGCCGATGGGCTCTTTAGCCTTCCTAGTATTGTCTGAAATGAAGAATCGATGTAATTCAACGATAATTCAGGTTGATTCTTTATTGTTTTTCAAAGGTATTAATATAGAATTATGTACTTTAAGTATACACAAGCACACACAACTATATATATATATATATATATATATATATATATATATATATATATATATATATATATATACATATATATATATATATATAAGTTTAGATACAAAAAAAGGTTTTCAACGGATGATTTTATTTATAGTTAAACTGAATAATCCCATAAATTTACCATTTTCCCAGAAATATATATATAATTATATATTGTAATCCACAGACAGACTGTTTCGTTGTGGGGGGTGAGTGAAAATAAAATATGAACACAGAAGGCATTCAGAGAAGGTATTTATTCAAATACGTATAATAAGTCACTATTAACATTTCGGTTTTTTTAACGATCATCAGGATGATGTTAGTAGGTGATGCTACGTCTCATTGGAAAAATTATTTCCAAGGGAAAAGAATGAAACAAAAAATGCAAATATTCTTAACATTTTATAATCATTAATCGCGTTCAGGTTCGAAATGTCTGTGACGGAATTAATTTTCGAAAATTTTATTTAATTTTTTTATTTTCATTTTAAATTGGTAACGTATTTGCAGTAGGGTTTCCTAATTTTGAACTCTTACAAGAACTAAAAATATTCTTTTTAATTTTTAAATTTTGCTATTTTTTATAACGTATGCCTTCAATTTTAATTTTAAAAAAAGGAAAAATAATTAAAATAAATATTTTTTGATTTCCTAAACTTCGCATATAGGCGTTAATTTTTTTTAATAAAAAAAATTTCTTTATTTTTCTATGAGTTCAATTTTCTAAAAATCTATAGCAAATACATTACGCTCTCGGAAAAAATAAACAAATAAATATAAAACTGAATAAAAACGAAAAAAAAATAATACTAATTACGTCACATACATTTTGAAACAGAAAACTATCAACAATAAAAGAGCGCTAAGAATTTTCAAATTTTTTCGTTTCTTTTTTCTCATTTGAAAATAACCTTTCAACAGATATATAACATCATATACTAACATCTATGTGAAGATGGTTTTAAAAAATAGAACCAAACGCACACATTGTCATACTATACATAAATGAATATAGACAACTGCTGAAAATCTTGCAGCCTCTATTTTATGTTTACATACCGTCGGATTTATTTCCATTTTTCATATATATATATATATATATATATATATATATATATATATATATATATAAAATGAAGGTTGGTTGGGTTCTGTGGCATATCAACCTTTCTAGGTTATTTAACGACAAATCTGTTTTTATGCAAATAATCAGTTCTATTTCAAACGATTCAGTTTAGCATAAGTACACAGTTTATCAAAATCATTTCTATTTCAAGCTATTCAGTTTACTCAAACAGTTCTAATTCAGCTAATTCAGTTTAATATAAGTTCAGGTTCTGTTTGCACCCAGTTGAATGTCTAAACAGTTCTATATTAAACAATTCAATTTAGTGTAAGTAGTTTCAATGTCAAAAACAGTTCCATATATATATATATATATATATATATATATATATATATATATGTACATATATATATATAAGTAAAGTGGAAATAAACCCGACGGTATGTCAATACATGAAGCTTATAGTTTAGGAAAAATGGGGAAATCTGGATTTTAGTAGCATGAAAATCTGTAATACATATCTATTATAGCCTCTTAGGCTTTTTAATGAATATACTCTGAAAGAGGATTTTTTAGAATGAGATTCTACTGATGTCTCTGTATAATCTATACGTCTCCCAGTTTTTTTATATTTTAATTTCATTCTCTATATACATATATCCTCATTTACCCTACCTTTTGAAAAAAAAAAAAATATATATATATATATATATAAACACACGCATGTCTGTTGGTGCAGCAGAACACGACGACTGCATCTCTGCAGAGGGGCAAGACATGTGCAACGAATTTCCTCGACATGACACTAAACAGTATCGGATGGTGAGGCTCAAGTCCTGGAGATTTTGTGAATGTCAAGTACCCATTCATCGTCTCACGTTCACTCTCACCTGGAGTAAAAGTATTTGTTAGGGTCCTATCTATGGAAATATTTAGTCATTTACTATACTGGAAACTATTTAACTATGTGCAAATAAACGATGTATATTAAAATTAATAATTAATATGAAATAGAAATGCTTCCAAACATTTGACTCTGTGCAAATTGAACTATTAATGTTTGATGGGAACACTTTAATCATTTAACTGTGTGCAAATAAATGATCAATATTAAATAGAATTATTAGTGTTAGATAGCAATACTGGAAACCATCTAATTGTGTGCAAATAAATAATTGATATTAGATGAAATTATTAGGGGTAAATTGCAATACTGGAAACCATCTAACTGTGTGCAAATAAATAATTGATATTAGATGAAATTTTCAGGGGTAAATTGCAATACTGGAAACCATTTAACTGTGTGCAAATAAATAATTGATATTAGATGAAATTAATAGGGGTAAATTGCAATACTGGAAACCATCTAACTGTGTGCGAATAAATGATTAATATTAAATAGAATTATTAATGTTAGATAGCAATACTGGAAACCATCTAACTGTGTGCAAATAAATAATTGATATTAGATGAAATTGTTAGGGGTAAATTGCAATACTGGAAACCATGTAACTGTGTGCAAATAAATAATTGATATTAGATGAAATTATTAGGGGTAAATTGCAATACTGGAAACCATCTAACTGTGTGCAAATAAATAATTGATATTAGATGAAATTATCAGGGGTAAATTGCAACACTCGAACCCATCTAACTATGTCTAAACAAATGATTTATGTTGAACTGTTACTGTTAAATGGCAAATCTTGAATCTATTTAACAGTACACAAACAAGAGCAATACAGATGAGCTCTGACTTGTTAAAAAATGATGTTTTCTTCAACTATTAGCTTACAAATCATAATTATAAGTGTGTGTGTGTGTGTGTGTGTGTGTGTGTGTGTGTGTGTGTGTGTGTGTGTGTGTGTGTGTGTGTAAACAGGATTTGGCATCAAATAACTCACAAATGTTGATATGCCATTAATCCAAACTTAATCAAACACAAAAAATATATTTTAATTCAAATTAAATTTCTTGAAAGCTAAAATGATAATATTCTAGGAGCTGCGACCATTCATTTTTAACCATAAACAAAAAATGTCAAGACTTCCTTATAATATATGCTGCAGATGTATACTGTTCGTTTGAATGCAGAGTGCAAAGTTGTTGATAACGAGTGCACATTGCTCCGGAGTTATCACCTAAATCTTCTCAGTAATGGCTGCCTTTAATGTCGCAGTTGTGTGAGAGTTGCCCTGGTAGATGCTGTCCGTGAAGAAACAGTAGAAGAAGAAATCTGGAGGGTTCAGGAGAGGCGAGTGAGGTGCCCTTTCCGCTTCAGTCTTTCGACTGAGACGCTCCCCAAGGTTTTACAGAGCTTTGCCATGGTAACATTTGCAGTGTGAGAAAAGCTATCAGGCGCGAACAACCGTTCCCCATCATCATTCTCAAGCACTTCCCAGAACTGCTCAAATAATACAATGTAACGTCTTTTGTCTCTGTCATTGCATTGCCTTAATCATTTTCTAAGAAAAATAGTCCAACGGACCTATGCATTAAAATGACAGCCCATGCAGTACATTTTTTTTTAATCAAGAGGGCGTCCATAGATTCTATGACAGTTCATGCTTCCTCAAAAGAGCCAGTTCCTGGAGTTACCATGACCATTCAAGAGGAAGTTGGTCTCATTTAGAATCAGATATCCTTCTAGAATTCCTCTTCGTCGTCGATATTTTGCGAAAATCACAGGCACGCAGTTTCCTTCATTTTCATATCGGCTGGGGTCAGTTATTGCTTGAGCTGGGTCTGGTAGAGATAAAGTTTGAAAACTTTTATCAGAACTCACCGAAAAAAACTACAAAACTTCCAAATTTTTGGCTTCTCGGTCACAAAGATTTAAAGATCCCCTTGCCGACAGACAAGTAAACCCTGCTGACATTCTTAAGTGTTCGGATTTTTATCGGAGACTCACATGGTGTGGAATCCTTTAACTTACAAGTTACATGAATGTCATGAGCTTCAAAGTTTT
>OY757915.1:3540478-3583104 GCA_963585895.1 Sepioteuthis lessoniana | reverse complement strand
GGTCTTATAATATTTTTTTTGGTAAAGGAATCACAAATCTGAATCTCACCTGAGTTCTCAAAATTTGAAATAAACTATTTCTTTATTTGTATTAATAATTTTGTGGAGCTTCTTTGAATCTTTTTCAATAGCAAAACGTTTGATGAAGAACAACCAAGTTTCATATTTAATCTTACTGTATCCAGGTAAAAAGTTTAACGTACTTATTTAGTTCTTCATTATGTAAGAGGAGTCTCAATGAAGAATATTAGTGTAATATAATGGCCGAGGGATTTCGTTTTATTTCTTTGGGTTTAGTTAGGCTGAGAACCTTTCGGCTCAGCACATGGGTTACTTAGGTACAAACTTGAGTGCCGGTGTTAACGCGCACGCGGGGATGATACATCGTTCATAGATGTCAAAATAAAAATCCGATAGAAAGGTTGACCAGTGGATGTCAATGACGTCATGCACCGGAAGCGTGCGCGCGGAGGATTTGGGGGATTTTGAAAAAGTCAGTTAGTGGAGTTGAATCCTGCCTCAGGAGAAGACGGTTGACTTTCGCTTGCTCGCGGAGGCCTTGGGCAGGTGCCGCACAAGATTGGTGGGGGGCAGATGAAAAAGCCAGAATAGAAAGAATGTGTATCTCTCTCCTTATGTCGAAGAACCTTTAAACTCAAAGGTAATAAAAAGTTACGTACCTGAACTAAGAAGTCTTAAGTATTTTTCGTGTTTCGGGATTCCTATGTTCTATGTATATATATATATATATGAACATTCTATGTCTATTTCGCATATCCGTATCAGGCTACGGTATATTAGGAAAATGGAGTATCTACAATAATAATGGGGAAATGGACACTCAAAAAAAAAACATAATAAAACAGCATAACTATAAAATCTAGGAAACAGGAAAGTGACGGTGATACCAATTGTAAATGGTGGACTCGGTACAATCAGTAAAAGATTGGTATAAGGACTAGAGTACTTGGAAATAAGAGGACCACTTGAAACCAAATTACTGTATCATTAAGGTCGACTGGCTTCGAACTGACGAAGAAAAGAAGCAGAAGATACCCCGCAACAACAATTACCGACGCCGACTACGCCGATGACATAGCGATACTGGCAAATACACCTGACCAAGCCGAAACACTTCTGCATAGCTTGGAACGAGCAGCAGCAAGCATAGGCCTCCATGTTAATGCACACAAAACGGAATATATGTGCTATAACCAAACGGGGGACATCTCCACTCTAGAAGGAACCCCTCTTAAACTAGTAGACAAATTCACGTACCTAGGAAGCAGCGTCGAATCAACCGAAAAGGACATCGAAACGAGGTTAACGAAAGCATGGACAGCTATCAATAGGCTATCGACTATATGGAAATCAGACCTAACCGATAAAATGAAACGCAGTTTCTTCCAGGCAGCGGTCACATCGATACTGCTATATGGATGCACTACATGGACGCTAACAAAACGGCTGGAGAAGAAACTAGATGGCAATTACACAAGAATGCTGCGTGCAATCCTCAACAAGTCCTGGCAGCAACACCCCACAAGACACCAACTGTACGGCCACCTGCCCCCTATCACGAAAACTATTCAAGTTAGGCGAACCAGACATGCAGGACATTGCTGGAGAAGCAGAGATGAACTCATAAGAGATGTACTCTTATGGATCCCCACACACGGCCGCGCAAAAGCAGGACGACCAGCACGAACGTACATTCAGCAGCTATGTGAGGATACAGGTTGTTGTCCTGAAGACCTACCTAGGGCGATGAACGATAGGGAGGAGTGGCGAGAGAGGGTCAGGGATATCCGTGCTGCCAGCACGATATGATGATGATGATGAGAATGCTCAGAAGAGTCCTGGAGAACTGAGGAGACTTGCTGTCACTTAAACTCAATGAGAGACCATCAGCTAACGCAGGTGTGAAAAACTCTGAAAAGAGTAAAATAATAATGATACCAGATCTAATAATAATCAACAAAAAAAGAAAATCTGCAAAATTGTTGACTTTGCTGTCCCGGCTGATCACAGAATAAAACTGAAAGAATGTGAAAAGAGAGATAAGTACCTCGACCTTGCTAGAGAATGGAAAAAAATTTGGATCATGAAGGTGATAATTATACCAATTGTGAACGGTGTTTTTGGCACGGTAAATAAAGGATTATTAAAGGGTCTGGAGGATTTAGAAGTTGGCAGCCGAGTGGAGACCATCCAAACAACAGCATTACTGAAGACAGCCAGAATACTGAGAAGAGTCCTGGAGACTTGAGGAGACTTGCTGTCACTCAATCACCAGTGAAAGACCATCCGCAAACGCTGATGTGAAAAACTCTAATGAGTAAATAATAATAATAATAATAATAATAATAATACAAATGACAAAATAGAATATCCAAGAATAATAATGGGAAAATTGTCTCTCTAACAATAATAATGGCAAAATAGGAATTTAACGATACTTATAGGTAAATAGTCTCTTTCACAAAAAAGAAAATGGCAAAACGGGATATCTAACAATGATAACTTAGAGAAGCGTGAATAGAGTAATGGTTATCGTCGTTTGAAATGGACTCGGTGACTCGAGTTCAAATCCTGGACGATGCTGCTTGTATCTCACATAGTGCTGATGCTTTTGAAAAAAAATTTTTCTCCTACTAGCTATGGATAAATAGTAGGGAGTAGGGTTGATTGGGCCCTTTAACCTTGGTATGGCAACCAGACAATAAGAGGGAAAATTCTGGATTCAAAGGGGACAAGTTCCGCTTTAAAAATTGACCTTGTGCGGAATGTTTAGTAAATATGGTAAATGGCAAAACGGGATATCTAACATTTTACGATACACCCCATTTACGACTACATCATGGTAACTCTCAGATAGATAGTGTTGTACCACCGAGGTGAATTGTGCACAGTGAAGAATGAGTGCTTAATAGAATCATTCAGGACCAGTCTCCGGTGCTAACAGATACATACAAAAGACACAGTCCAATAAGTTATAAATAATTAACGAGAGAATTTACAAGAAATAGAGAAGGGTCAAAAATGCAGTTGAGCTAAACGAAATAAGATCAATCCGAATATTAATCAGCTTATTAAATCAACAGTATTTGTCGAACGCTCCACCAAACAAGTGAGTGTGGCACAAGGCCTTTTTAAGGAGGATCGGGGCGCAAGGCAGTAGTCAAGACACGCCTAGCATTCCCTCAAATTGCTCGGGCCCCCTTCAGTACTCCCCTGAAAAGTAGCGCCTCAAGGACTAGGCGATAAACCTAGGAGAATTAGAGCCTGGTGGACGGCCCCCCGAGGCCCGCGTCATGTCAACCTTGACTGCTTGATGCGAATGCTAGGCCTCCGCGTCACTTGCGCCAAGCAGCCTCGGATGACTACCGTATCTAGAGACGAGACACACCAGACCAGATCTGTGCCGCTAATACAATGGCCGGCCTACTGGATCCAGCTTATTGTATCAACCGTCAAAATCATTAATCGTAGGCTATTCATGGCTATGAGCCAGTCCATCTGGTAAAGTGCTGAAGAGGTGTTTAGCCACTCAACACAGATAAATAGATAGATAGATATGAACAGATTCGGTGAGATTATGTAATAAGCTTAGATAACTTTGGGACAGTCATAACAGAGTGATACCTTTATTCTAAATCGATCTCAACATACCTTACAATTTGAAATGACTCTATACAATAAATATTGATTGAAGTACATGAGGCACTCAAGTTACAATAATGCATTATAGACATTCAATTAAATAATAGTCTAACCTCTCTTGTACGCCTCAAACATATTTTTTACTCATATTTTCCGCTGGCAGAAGACATACGAGTCTTAATGAAGTCTTTTAGCGTCACAATTAAAAGCGCTTTGTAATTGATTTTTTAAGCACTAAAACATCTTCAATTGAAATATCTTTCTTTGATGTATAACAAAAAAAAGAAGCAATTTTAAAGATGATTTAGAAGAACCATAACGATTTTAAAAGAAAATTTTTCATTTTCCCCCAAGCATCGATTAATTGTTTTCAATGTGTCCACCATCTTCGTCACAAATGGATTATTCTCCCCAAAGTATACATTTTCATCCTCTGAGATTTTCCTTTTGCCTGAGAAGCTCTTTCAGAAAAACATTGTTTGAGTTTACTTTTAATTAAACGAATATTTCAAAAGTATTTTTTAGCATTTTGATTTTGGGGGATTTATGTATTTTCATTGAGTTTATTTTTATATTTTGGTAGATCTTATCAGGAATAATTTCCAAGGTCTTTCTCTCTTCTCTCTCGCTCTTTGCTCACGATAGATAGATAGATAGATAGATTTGAGTGCATCCTTACACACACACACACATATATATATATATATATATATATTCCCGACTTGTTAAGACACTGTGGTAAAGTAAAAAAATTTATTGAGTATATCTATATATCTATATTTATATTTTCTTTTATTTTGTTAACTGTCTGATGATTGTTGTTTTGTAAAAAAAATCACGAAACCCAGGGGTCACAGTCTAAATTCTATGGCATTAGATATATATATATATATAATATATATTTACTTATTATTATTATTATTATTATTTATATCTTTCTACATTCCTGTTCTTTGTTTCTTTTGCTCTCTCTCTCTCTCTCTCTCTCTCTCTCTCTCTCCTCCCTCTCAATATATATATATATATATATATATATATATATCAAAAGCTGAATTAGAGATTACACGTTTTTTAAAAGTCCTTTCCACAAAAAGCTGATCCCGACACACACATGGTTGCACTTATTGTCACAAACCTATACAGTAATATCCCACATGAATTAGATAATTTTGAATTGATAAATACCCAGAAACATTACATCTAAGATTTAACAAAAAATACCACCGATGGTACAAAAATAATCCTAAATGATAACTCTTTCCGATTCGACAACATAAATTACATCCAAACCCAAGGAACATCTATGGAAACTAATATGACATAACGGTACTAAATAGACATTCGTACCTCCATGGACCTCCTTGTGACCCAACCGAGGTAAAAGTTAACGAACGCAAGAAATTCTTTTTAACTACCTAAAGATTTATTTACTACTACAGCTAGTAGCTAGTCGCCGGGAGAAAGAAAGAAAGTATGGGAACTGAGACGACCGCATCAGCTAAGCAAAGTAAAGCAACATACCATGGTGAGAAAGAGAGAGCCGACGCAGACCTTGGATTTTCTTCCTAGTTTTCTGTTGGATTTTCAACATGCTTGTCCACTGGGTCACGTCTAGTCTAAAGCCCCCTTTGGGCGAACCCCCTAGATTGGGGCTTGTAAACTTTCGTCTCCTTACATCTTCGTGGCTGGTAATTAACTATATGTCTTCACCTCATCATGTCTCGCCCACAACTCCTTAAAATCCACGAATCGTCCCCTCCCTTCCGCCTGGTGTCGGTGTGAGAAACATCCGCTTCCGCCGATTCCCCACATGCGTACAAGAATGTTTTTGGACTTTCAGTTTTCTCTAGTCATATTTAATAATAACAAAAACCTTGGCCTAGCTTTTCGGAGACTGTCTGCTTTTTTCATTTTTTTTTTTTTTTTTTCAGTTTTAATTTTCATGGAGACACAAAATGCAAAAATAAAAGGTATATGTAATATAATCATAGAAAGAAAATCATATACCTTCGAAAACCCTAAAACAATACTCAGAACAAATAAAATTCTAAGGTAGAATCCAAAAAACGTATTCTACATAATGGAGTGTTGCAACTGTTAAAAATGTATACATCGTATCGACTCAGATTCTAAACAAAAGAGTCTCTTTACATAAAAGCAATATTAAATTACCGGAAAATAGAAAACTCTGTTTCAAAACACCTTTATGAAAGAAGCAACGGAATCTTTGATATCTTTAATCAGCGGCACAGATTTGGTCGGGTGTGTCACGTCTCTGAATACGGTATTCAGCCGAGGCCGCCTGGCGCATTAGCGTCACGCGGCCAAGGCTGATATTCTCTGGGAGCTGTCCCTCAATATACCAACTGACGACCACACAGGAAAAAATTCATCGATAAATTTAAACCTACGTTAAAAAGAGACTAACTTCACCCACACACATCAAAACACACACCTACAGACACTCACAAACACAAAGAGAGAGGGGGGATACATCCTTGTAAAGACATACAAAAACATATGCTGAAGCCAAAGGTTTTTTAATGGAACATTCGCAGACACAAACCCTGGAATTAAAATTAATCACACCCCTATTAAAAGTGTCTTCAAATTAAAGGGTAGAAATAAAGAGGACACTTTAATTCAAATATATATATATATGTGTGTGTGTGTGTGTGTGTGTGGAATACTGTACACCGGTATTTTAACAGACGATTGCTTTAAGAGTTAAAAAAAAGACCATTATACAAGAAGATCAAATATCATAGAAATAACAGAACATTTACATTTAATTACATTTTGTGGTCCTGACTACTGAATTGCTGGAACATCCTTTTTAAATCTAAACAAAAATCTTAGATTTTTTAAGACATTTTTTTTTAAATTGGAAGCTTTTTTTAAATGATTTTTAGTTGTTTTTTAATTGTTAGAAATAGAGTATGTTGTATAGGATTACCAATCTCCCCTATGAACCGTAAAAGAATGGTTGCGTCCATCTTATTAATTAGCTGTCAAACAGACAGAGTACGAGTTATTTTTGTATATTTATTCCTTATCGAGTAAATATAATCTTACCAAATATTGACTTTCCTCTTATTTGCTATTATTACACATCTCATACTTTCTTTGTGTGGGTAATTTGCCACCTTACCACTACACAAAAGAGTCATATCTAAACTATTGTTTAAGATTATTTTTAAAATTGTTTCTGAAAAAAGATACGTTCTGTTAGCACACTTTTATAGCGTTAATGGTAGTTTCATGAATTCGGTATCGATCGTCAGATGATCTCAAAAATTAACAGTTCGGTATTTTTTAAATGCTCTCATGATTTTTTAATTCAATCATTGTTTGTAATGCTCTCATCATAAACTACTACAACTACAACTGGTATTCAATGGGAATATACATACACTAAGACTTGAGCAGATATCCAAGAATTTTGGAGGGAATGGAGAGGTGATTAGTCACTAGAATAACATTTTATTTACATTGGTGTATCTAAGCGGAATAAATACATTCATGCAATCCCTTGCAACCGACTTAAACGGAAATACCTCATGCATTCATAGAGCCGTTCAACTTAAACCCTAATAAAAACAATTAAAAGCGCGTGGTATTTATCAGGATATTGGAGTGGACAGGGGGAAAAATAAACATATGACCACACAAAAATAGGAACTAAATAAAACTGCAGTTAATTTAGTTGCCCTTTTATTACTCTTTCTAAGAAAGATTGCCGACTGTTTTCCGGGGGAAAAAAGACTGAAAAGTCGGTCGGTTTCTACATAAGGGACAGTTCTAACTAACAGGAGCAAGAATAAATCATAAAGTGAAGATCCATGAAGGGTATTAGAATGAAACGTTAATAGTGATTTCCTTCCAGGATAAAACATATTTAAGGACCATGAGATTCGAAAAAAACATTCAAGCATAGGAATTCTGGAGGACAACTTACCAGATGACCGTGACTAGACGCGATTATTCTTCCAAGATAATCGAGAACATTTTGTTGTAATTACCCACGATCGGGTCTCGAATCAGTACTTGAATCATGTGCACGATGACTGGGAGGTCGAAATGTAGCCTCCAGCCTAGCCTCCTCTCATGTGAACAATCTTGTTGCATGTACTCAGTCTTTGTCGAATGTTATGCAATACATTCTTTTTCGATTACATGTTCCTCACCGTGAGCAAACGTTAAAAGAATCTAATCAGATCATGATGAGAAAAAGACCCATTGTCATACAATCCCTTCAACTATATCGTCCAAATCCCCATTCGGACCATAACAAGGACCACGAGAAACATCAGCTGTTTCACACTCGTTCAAAGAGAATCAACATTATCAATGATGTGCTCCACCAACAGTGGCACAAACTGCTTTGGATCGACCGTCTCATCCTAATAGGTGTGCATGGCCGTTTCCTTTAAACCACTGCTACAACGGTGCAATCGAGCATTTCTGTCATGCGAGCTTCGAAAGCCAGCAATGGGTAACGCGTACCGGACAAGCTGATAGAAAAGCGTAAATTCAGAATTAAGAAATTGTGCCCGCGCCAGGTCCCAGTAAAAGCGATCTACTCAATGACAAGCCGAGTCGATTCTCAAGCATATCTGAAAGGTAATCCTCCATTAAATCACAATACAGTACTCTCAGAGGCTGTGAAAGATTACTGAACTGAGGAAGTTTTCGAAGGACTCCTCTACACTTCCTGAAGAAAATTGATTCACCCTTCGGCCAACGTCATCCTTCATCCCCCGGGTTGACCTTTAATCTAGGGAAACCGGAGGATGAAGGATGCCCACCCTGAGAATGCGAAGCAAATTATCAACCCAGCTTAATGACGTCACTTCTACCGACCCCTAACTGTAAACCATCCTTTGCTTTTTTTCGGATTGATTTTGGCTGCTGAAACCGTCTTGTATTTCGTCAGTGCCGGTTGTACCATGGTTATGCTAGAACAGTAGGACACAAATATAAGGACTTCATCAGGGCACGCAGAAACCTTTGTTCGTAAGAAGCTTGTGAGTACAATTTCAAGCGGGACAGAACTTGCTTACTCGTCCTTAAAACTTCAGAGAAAAGACTCAAAAGAGAGTACATAGAGAAGAAGAGTCAGGAGGAATCCCTGTTGCACCGGTCGGTCGAATACGAAAGCCTTTGAACACTTTTCATTCACCACTAACATTAATGTAGGGGATGGTTATTGAATGCTGATCCATGTGTGGAACACTAGAACGGACCCGGTAGCCACGAAAACAGCCGTCAAAAACGGATATGGACTGACCTAAACTGAGCAGCACAGCTTCTGTGTCGTCTTCTATACACTCTAGGATCAAGCAGACTACGTGCAAATTATCTAGGCTCAACCTTACTTTCACAGCATAGTTCTGTTCAGTTACGGTCAGATTAACAGCAACAATTTACAAGTTGTTCCCTAAGACCCGGGCCAAAATCTTTAACTCTCTGTTTAGCAGAGTTATGAGACTGCAGTCTTCTAAATCCTAAGGAGAATGCCGACGGGGCCGTAGGCATTTTTGGAAATGCCGGGCGCGTGTGGACTCCGGCCCTGCGCCCGGACCCACCTAAAAAGGCCTTGTGCCACACATACGCGTTAGGTGAGGCGGGCATCAAATACCGCAGTCGTCTAAATCCTACCAAACATGACTGCAACCTTCCTGTAGTGATACTGGCAAATTAATCTGCCTAATTTGGATGTATGTAAAAGAGAGCCGATATAAGTTTTTCACTGAGAATAACTAAAAAAGCTGGATTAGCGACTGACTAATGCTAACCTCGCACATCACAACAATTGCATCGCCTATAGGATACCAATTGTTACTCGAGGATCCCAATTTCGTCGATACCCGACTACGATATTTTGCTGCGAGCCCAAGAACTAAAAAGCTGAAAGACGACAAAAAAAGAGAATAAAATGAGATTACGGATCTCCTTTTGGCTACAGCTGGATGCGAGTCGACAATGAAAGTCTCCACAATGGCGTATCCTACAAACCTGGAAGACGTGACATTTGAAAAAAAATAAGTCAGATCATTAGAAGTATGAGACCCAAGAAAAGGTTGGTCGTGATAGAAAGAACGAAGTTCATGTCGATTAAACAAGAAATTGACGAAACAATCATAAAATATCTACACCATCTACGAAATACCAGTAGATATTGCGAGTTTGAAAAACTTGGACCAGAAGAACAGACGATTGAAGAGGACTTAACTCAATTAAGCTTAATTGAAGGTATGTACAATGCATCACACCGATATAAAATAATGGAACAACTACAAATAGGAAATAATTCTTTAAATGCCTGCATTGACTTTATACAGCAACAAAAATTAACACAGAAAAAATGCAGATAAAAGTCAACACAGAGAAAAAAATATATAACCGATACTTACATGCTAAAAAACGTTTTAAAATGTTCGTATTGTGGACTTGGATATGAAATATAAAGGGAAAAATTCCCAGCATTTGGAAGGACCTGTACAAATTGCTTAAAAAAGAACCATTTCAAGCAGTATGCAAATTCAAAAAGAAAAACGTTGAAAAAGTTGAAGAAAACGAAGCCAATATGCTAGTCTTTTCAGTAACGAACAAAAAGAAAGAATGTAGAAAAAAATTGAACAGAAGAAAAGACATTATTATAAAAGGTTAAAATCAACAACTTCGAGTTGGATATGCAAATGGATATCGGCAGTGAGGTAACGTTTATACGAAGTAATTTCTGAGAACGCATTGGAAAGCCAACTTTACGAATGAACAGTTTACTATTCCACCAATTTGATGGGTTAGTCATAAAAACTATAGGGTACTTTGAAGATTCCATGGAGTTAGAAGATAAACTTGAAGTAATACCTATAATTGTCACAACTTGTAAAAAGAACCACGCGCTTCTTGGAAACTGTGCTTAACATAAATTCTATCAAATTAGTTAATGAGATAAAAATGGAAAAAACTGCAAATTTAAAAAAAAACAACTATAAAGCGAGTTTAAAATTAAAAGAAAGTGTTACCCTTCTCTTAATTAATAGAACAGGACCTTCTTGAACATGTTCCCTATGGGAGTAGCCAGTGAGCATCACCTATTGTAGTTTTAAGAAATTCAGATGGAGACATACGTTTGTGGAGATTATAAAATTGAGGTAAATCACAAAGTTTGCTCCGATTCATATTCTATACCTAATGGAGAGGGATGCCATATAGAATAAAAACAGCAAGCCCCATATTTCAAAGGGACCTCCAAAACGTTCAAGAAGATATAAAAAATATGGACTGTTATCAAGACGATATATGTATGGGAGCTACTAATGAAAATGAATTAAAAAGGAAAACCGATATCGTCTTGAATAGATTAAGAAACGCTGGAAGGACAATAAATGAACAAAAATGCGGAAATAATTGTAGTAAAATATCATTTTTAGGTTATACCATTTCAAAAAAAGTATATTACCAGACCAAGCCTTGATAGAAAAAATGCAAAAAAAAAGCTACACCAAGAAACAAAAAAGAACTTGAATCTTTTTGCGGGATTGATGAATCAAGTTTTTTTCTATTAAGGCTGATTTTAAGCTATCGCACAATACCAGACGCCAGAAGAAGAGAAAGCCCATCACCTCTAATGGAAGGCAAATTCGAGCTCCGCTAACGATGTCATGTGGTACAAAAAGAACAAAAATCGAAACACGAGCAAAATTATAAGATAGATTGTCGACTCTTTCAAGTCCTCAAAGAAAAGTGGTTCCATCAAAATTTCTTAGAAATGATTTAATTAAATGAGAATGAATTTGTAAAGCGGGATTTTTGCTAATAAGTAAAAAATAATTTTGGTAATTCCTTTAGTGTTTTATTGGTCAGGTTGATTGATGCTATTTTTGAAACCCTACTTAACTGTAGGGTAAAAAAGAAAACAAAAACCGACTATATGGTTCGTGGCGTGACTACAGAAATCTCCCAGAGAATAAGATGAGGATGAAAGGTATTTACCACGAAAAAAGATGTACCCATAGCAAAGATGGATAAGACCATACGTGCTAATCTCTTCAACAACACTTTTTGGGCTGTGATGTTATACGTAAGAAAAACGTTGACTAACACTAGAAGAACAGATACTCGTTACAACTTAGAGAGCAGTGGGAAGTTCCATGCTGGGAATATTGTTATGTGAGCACATTTGAAGTGAAGTATTTCAACGGCGGAGTGAAATGAAGGACGTGATCTAGAAGTACCAAAAGCAGAAGTTCTGCAGGTGTACCATAGCCAGATACGGCTATGTGTGAAATGTACATATAATGTTCATATATATATAACATAGAACATAGGAATCTCGAAACACGAAAAACACTTACGACTTCTTTGTTCAGGTACGAAACTTTTTATTACCTTTGAGTTTAAAGGTTTTTTGACATAAGGAGAGAGAGGCACAATCTTTCTATTCTAGCTTTTTCTTCTGCCCCCCCCCCCACACACACCAATCTCGTGCGGTACCTGGCCAAGGCCTCCGCGAGCAAGCGAAAGTCAACAGTTTCGTTTGGTGTCCAGTTTTCAACTCTAACTTTCTTCAAATTCCCAAAATCCTCTGCGCGCTTCCGGTGTGTGACGTCATTCGCACTCTGTAACCCCGTTTGCCATCTCGGGCTATTGTGACATCTCTGAGTGATACGTCCGCTCCGCGCGAGCGCGTGAACACCTGTGTTAATGTTGCACCTAAGTAACCAATGCACTGAGCCGAAATGTTCTCAGCCTAACTAAACCCAAAGGCATGAAACGAAATCCCTCGGCCATTATATTACACTGGTCCGGAATTAGGTCTAATCCAGCTTTTCCTTGAGCACATCCTTTTTCGTGATAAATGCCTTCCACCCTGATTTCATTCTCCGTGGAATACGGGGAAAAATAAGATGAACAAAAATACAAAGATTTTTAACAATTACTCAACGACTTGTAACTTAGGAAGAGAACAAAAAGTTTCAGGGTTAAATAATGTTTTATGGATGTACTTCAGCGGTACATATTTGGATATATTAATATTAAAAATAGATATTAACACACTGATAGATAGATAGTGTGTGATTATCAGGATCCAAAGGGATTCTGCGAAACGAAAAAATTCACGAGGAGCTCTCAAGCAATAAGGGATGATTTTTAATGCAATTACATATAAATCTTATTGTTGCTTTTTCAATACAAAATACAAAAATATTCAATAACAATCTATTTAATACTAACAAATTTATTAAGTTTATTAAGTATTTAATTCAACCGAAACTATAAGATGAATATATACCTGCAAATTCTGTTTTGTGGTAAACCGTATGGCTGGAACGATGAATCTTCGATCTTTTTTTCTTTCTTTTTCAACCTTCGACGGTTCGTTGGTGGAGCTTATCAGAACTTCAGAGCTCAATGGATCCCCCGGGTTCATCAGATCTACAACAAAATAATATACGATATTTATGTTTAGTATTCTACTTAGTGAGGATCGATGAAGTTAACACAGGACAATTCCAACAGAGTTGAACCCAGAGTTTAATCTGAAGAAACCACATCTATGCAGAATATCGCAATTGACTGAGGGAAAGAGTGGGTAAATATACCACTTGGCTACAAGAAGACTATTACACTTGGTCGAGGAAAAGAGTTGAAAAATATACCACTTGGCTACAAGGAGAAGATGTTGAAGACTATTTCCCTTGGTTGAGGGAAAGAGTTGAAAAATATCCTACTTGGCTGCGGGGAGGGTATGTAGGTGAGCGTCAGGTGCAAGCAAATGGACGAAACACACACAGAACTATGATAGTGTAATGCTTGTATATAACATTTACATTGCATTGGATACACGTTTAATTAGAGTAATGTTTACCGGTTTTCTATGCACGTATGTTGCCACAAGAGTAAAGATCACACCAAAAGATATAATGGAATGTTCATATTGTTTTGTTTTTTGGATGAGACAGATTGCATTTCATATAGCACTAATATCCTTGGGAAATGTATGAATCCAATTATTCTCCCTCTGGCTATAGGTAAATAGTAGGGCAGACTAAGTTCTTCAGCCTTGGTGAGGCAACTAGTCTAGCAGAAGGAAAACTCGGAATTCAAACCTGTTAAACTCCGCTTAAAAATTGACCTTGTGTCATATCCTGCCCGAGAGGAGGGGTTGGGTAAATATGATATTGTTTTTTTGGGGTTTTTTTTTGTTTTTTTCGGTGGGGGGGGTTGCAGTAAATAAACTAATTAAAGATAAGACACAAAATATGTTCTTTAATAACTGAACATTCTGGCTTCATAGAATATACCATAAAAAACTGATTGGAAAATCTAAATCAATGGAATAATTTCTTTCCTAACCATGAACAGGAAAATATCATAGAACATTCCAATGTTGACAGAAATATTTATTATTTAGTGTATTCGGGGTATTATCTTCATCATTTTTGTCATATTCATAACGTTTCGGTCGATGCATCCTTTGATCTTCTTCAGATGTTTTGGGAGCCGAAACGAACCCTTTATTTAATCCGTTGGAGTAGATTGTTCGAATTCAATCAATGGTAACCGGGTACAAGTGTTGAGTTATAGTAAGTATTCCTTGTTATTTACCTGTAGTCGGGATTGAACTTGCAACCTCCAGATCATTACACTTAAAAGCGCTTTAACCAAATTTCCTAAACCATAAAACGAGGTACAAGTGTTAAGCTATTGTAAGAATTACTTATAATTTACCGGTAGTTAGGATTGAACCTGCAACTTGCAGATCATTTCATTTAGAAGCACTTTAATCAAAAACCCTTACATTTGTTAAGCCACGTGTTTTGCCTGACAATTCAAATTGAAATGATGGGACTCTTCTCTTAAACCTAATCTCTTTATCAATCAATTTATTACTATTATGAACGATTTTTACCTTAGCTCATATTGCAAAAAATGGAATTTGAGCAGAGATAAAAATCACATTTTTTTCCAGTCGTCTTCAGACACAATAAGATGAAATCCCTGCCAATCTAACAACTGTATTTATCAGACATCTTGATTGAGACGAACACGTATTTAAAGCGTTGAAGCTTTCGTTACTCAATAAAAACCAAGAATGTTAAATGAAATTCTATCAATTAATCATAGAGCAATTTTAAACATAAAAAAATTTAGTTGATAACATTCTTGATTGATTGGTAGATTGATTTTTGATGACATGTCAACCCGTCTATAATTATTTTATGCCTAAAGATTAGGGAATTGCGTTCGTTGCTTGTTCATATTCATTTTTTGTAAAGCTGTTTCTAAAAAAAAAATTCACACAGTCCTATCGAATATGATTATTCAAAAAAAAAAAAGAACTATTTGAGCCATAGTTGAGAGTCTAACAGGTGCAGCCAGTTCGTTTTAGAGTAGAACTGGGAGTAATAGCAATGAAGGGGTATATTACACTCCTTAGAGAGGAGCCTCACCATCAAATGAAGTTTTGTGATTTACCCCTTTTTGAGGGTTCTTACTCCTCAGCATATAGTCAGCCTATCCTAAGCCCTGACGATTGGACTGGTGCCATTTGTACTTTGAATTACCGAAAAAAGCGACCATAGTTTTTTTTCTTACTAAAATTGCATGCATTTTACAACTGATGAAGTCGCGAGAATGTACCGGTCGAAATGTTAACGAAAACACAGGAACAATATTTTTTAATAATCATTATCATCACTATTGACAAACACTGAATGTACGTGTTTTTAGATTTCTAAGATACTGGGTTAGTTCGAAACATTGTTCCTTTCATTATGTAAAAATAAGACGTTTATTTTTTTTTATATTATCCTTATTAAATGATATGTTTGTCGTTTTATTCCAATATCTCCTATCATCTTTCAGACGGCTTTATAATTTCCTTCTGCAATAATTTTTTCTTTCTTTCTGCAAGAAAAAACATTTGACGTGTTCTTACTCTTCCAGTGAAGTAGAATCTTTTTTTTTCCTTTTCATGAATTGTGTAAAGACTGAATAAATAATAGTCTGAAGATGCAATAAGAAAAAAAAGGTGTAAAAATTCATATATCTAACGCTTTTTAGTTCATGTGGTTATATCCAATTTTCATCACCCCTTACAATTCGTTTCAAATACACAATATTTTCCATTACTTAACTACAAGAAAATGTTCTGTAGAATATAGCAAACAAAAATTCAGTCCATTTTTTGTTCGTTTAAATTATATGGAAGTCACACATCAAAGTGACTAACTTAACAATTCTAGAGCAAATCATTTCCAACAACTGATTTGGAATATGTTGAGTGTACAGATTCTTACGGGAAGAGATTTCACTTGGTTGTGTAAATGATTTAAAGAGATTCTAACCATTAATGTCAAATCACTTTGATTGGCAGTTTATAGTTAGTAGAAAGTTTGACTTTCATTCGAGAAGTTAGAGTTAGAAGACTAAAATTCTAGAAGCTTAGAAGTTAGATGGTAACTTAGATTGCCAAGAAACTACAGTTATAAAAGTATTGCCCATTTCTGACTTCAAAATTTAGGGCTGCGGAATTTGGTTTTAGTAATACCTAATAATATCCGTTTTGAGTGTATAAATGTTCTATTTCTAGTAGAAATAAAATTCTGTTATCTCTAGTTTAGACGAAAATTATCTTTTCTTCTGGTGATCATTTGTACACGTGTATACACACACACACACACACACACACACATATATATATATATATATATATATATATAAATTTCAACAAAACAAGGATTCCATTTTATTTAACCAAACTTGCTTCATTTGTTAAATAATAGATTGGTTGGTTGGTTGGTTGGGTTTTATGGCATATCAACCTTTGTAGGTTATTTAACGCCAAATCCGTTTTATTCAAATAATCAGTTCTATTTAAAACACCTCAGTTTAGCATGAGTACACAGTTTAATAGTCAAAAACATTTCTATTTCAAACTATTCAGTTTATTCAAGCAGTTCTAATTCAGCTAATCCAGTTTAGCATAAGTACAGATTTTGTTTACACTGTTAAATGTGAAAACAGTTCTCAATATAACAACAGTATAAGTATAGCTTCAATGTCAGAAACTGTTTAATTTCAAACAATTAAGTTTATCGTAAGCACGTAGTTTAAATGTAAGTACAGTTTAATTGTCAAGAACATTTCTATTTCAAGCTATCCAGTTTAGTCAAACAGTTCAGTTTAGCATAACTATGCCGTTAGTTCTATTTAACCCATAGATAGGGCCCTATCAGGTGCTACCACTCCGGGCCAGAGTGAACCTAGGAACAATGGCTATGAAGGGGTGGTCCGTATTCCCAAAAGCTCCAATTTCACTGGAACCTCACTATCACTGGAACCTCACTATTGTTTAGTATCATGTCACTGGAACCTCACTATCACTGGAACCTTACTATTGTTTAGTGTCATATCCAGGACAAACATTGGTGGGGGCTCACCTCTCTGCAGAGGTGCAGTCAGTGTATTCTACAGCCCCAGCCGACTGGACAATAATATATTGGAGGGATTATATATATATATATATATATATATATATATATATATATATATATATATATATATATATATATATATACAAAACAAGCTAGGTAGTTTAGCTAATTTTAACAAGATATTTCATGGTATCCTTCAAACAAGACTTCTTACCTTGAAAGCTGCTGCTGCTGCCGATGATGATGATGGTGATGATGATGATGATGATGATGATGATGATGATGATGATGATGATGATGATGATTTGCATATCACAGGTATTAGTTACCGAATATGAAACCGTTTCCAACGTCGATCGATTTGTCTTACATGTGAATGTGCAAGGTGAAAAGGAAATTAAAATTAAGACCCTCTGCTGATAAAACCGGCAAAAGGTGACGCCTTACGCCATGTATTCGTCAAATCTATACACTTGCCCGCCAAGTTATTTAATAAGTTAAATTTTTGTTTTGTTTTATGATTTTTTGTTTTTTTGTTTTGTTTTTTTTAGGAAGCGTCAAATACCGAAGTTTTCCCCGCATGTTTAAATTATATTTCTCTTTATTCCCACCATGTTTCAGTTACACCGTTGATTTTTCCCATTTTATTTTTGCTCTTCTTTTTTTAATACGTTATTTTGAAGCAATAGTTTTTCGTTGCTACTGTATTTAAAACATTCCTTTCTTTTACGATATATATGAGCTATTTACTTTTCCCCTCACTTAAGATGTTCGTTCTTTTTTTTCTCAATATCTAAGGCTCTCTTTAAATCGTTACAATATTCTTTGTTTTACTGCCCTATCTATTTTTTTTTTTTCAATTTCTTTATTCCCTTATATCTAAGTATCATAGTCTCGCACCATAATTAAGCTAGTTTCTTCTTTTCTAAGATATTATTTTAGCAATAGATCTGTTTCATTTTGCTAATGTAAGAGAAAGTTTTATAGTCGAGTATTTGGTCTTTAATTTGATCAACTGAAATAGATTAGAACAAAAATAGGCAGAAAATATTAACGACAAAATTGATAAGTCCGCATAACAATACAAACTTTTATCGAACAATTAGAAAAGGCAGCTGATACTTGGTATATATATATATATATATATATATATATATATATATATATATATATATATATATATATATATATATATATACGAGGATCATTAAATAAGTTTCCAGACTTTTTATGTATGGGCACTTTTATTGATAGTACACACAGGAAACTTTAGTTCCCTTCGAAGTAATCTCCTCCGGCTGCAATGCACTTGTTATACAGTTCCAACAACTTCTGGAAGGCCCCATGGAAGTCCTCTTGTATGAGCATGTCAATGAACTTCGTCATAGCCTCTTTCATCTTCTCAATTGTCTCATAACGACAGCCTGTGATCTTAGGGAATAAGCAAAAGTCACAGGGAGCAAGGTCTGGACTATATGGAGGGTGAGGAACTGTAGCTGTTCATTTGAGCCTGAAATCATAAGAATTAGTCAGTCATCTCATAAGATGTATAGCAATAACATACTGAATTTTCAATAGTCTACAACAATAGTAAATGCCTGTACAAAAAAAGTCTGGAAACTTATTCAAGGCACCTGGTATGTATATATATATATATATATATATATATATATATATATATATATATATATATATATATTATCACTCACTTCTTCTACCACTTTGTTCACTCTCTCCTTGAATCTTTCAATCTGTCCACAGATTTCCCACTCTTTTCTCCTATGTTTTTTTCAAATTTATCGTCTGCTCTCTCTCTCTCTCTCTCTCTCTCTCTCTCTCTCTCTCTCTCTCTTTCTCTCTCTCTCTCTCTCTCTCTCTCTCTCTCTCTCTCTCTTGCTAGACAGATAGATTGCTGCTGCTGCTGCCTCAATGTATGTCTTAATACACTTGTCTTAATACACTGCTGTTCTTGTTTGGCGGGTGAGGAGGGCTCTAACGTATCAAAAGCAGAATGTTTTCTTAAATTCTTTGACTATCTGTTTCAATATTCTCTGACAATTTGCCAGTACGTTAAGAGATACTGTGGCTGTTGTTGTTATATTACAATTTGCGAATCCCCCCCAGCTGTATAAAAAGAATCAGCTTTTGTGTTCATTCAAATACTTATGAGTCTTACTTTTTATAGATAATATTCATAAGTATTCCCTATAGATTGAAAAGACAAATTCCCGTTGTTATTTGGAAGAATTCTCAAACTAGTAAGTAAATTTGGATCTCACCTCATCAACATCTATTAATCCTATAAATTGAATTACCATGAGCAGAAAATCCGGCAAACAGTGCGTGCAACATACAGAACCACTGCATAGTTGTTTCGACCTTAAGGATTTTCTGGTCATGATAATGCAATTTATAATACAATTCCTCTACTTAAAAAAGAATGTACCTCTATTCCCTTGCCCATGAGGTTATAATTATGTGGATGGGTATCTCCAATTCTCTTGGGAAGACGTAGCCCTGGAGGTGATCGTGCCATCTGTAAGAATACGAATCTAACTACAAGACACAACACGTTAATTGGCCGCGCATTAACCATGATTAGTTAATTTAGCATCGCTTGTGTTCGATGTCAACCAGTAGCTCAGTGGCCGAACTTCGGTTTTGTATTCTGTGGTCGCTGGTTCGGTCTCCAGAGAGAGAAATCACGGTATACATTGTTGATTAGGTCAAATAAGCTCGAAACAGCTCTACAGTGGTTGCGTATGTTGCACACAGTGCTTGCCGGATTTTCTGGTCATAGTAATAAAATTTATGATATAATTCCTATACTTAGAATAATAATAATATGTACATCAATTAATGCTTTCTACAATCTTAATGAATAAAAAGAAATAGATTTTTTGGTTGTTCAAATACTTATGAGTCATACTTTTTATAGATGATACTCATAAGTATTACCTATAGATTGAAAAGACCAATTCACATTGTTATTTATTATAAGAGTTGTCCAACTGGTAAGTAAATTTGTCTCTCTCCTCTTCAACATCTATTAATGTCTCCTGTAATCTGAAGCAATAAATAGAATTTCATCTACCTCCTTTGTTTGAGGATCTGATACAAGTAGAAATAAAAATATTCACGTTTAAAAAGATGTTCATTGTGAGCAACACTATGTGCCGTTATAATTTGCATCGAGAAAAGTTTAGACATAAACACCCTGGTGCTTGTACGTAATAGAACACTCATGAAAATTATGTTAATTTTGTTTTGATGTACAAAATATATGTAGAGAGAGAAATGTAATAATAAAATTCACCATCAAGATAAGAATAAGTCTCAGTTATTCACTTTCGGCCATTGATCATATTTCTATAGTCCCGCCAATTATGGCCGGTGGCTGATTTGTAATTTTGGGACTTAGCTGTAACTCTTCGGTAGTAAAAAAAAATCTCTCTCTCTCTCTCTCTCTCTCTATATATATATATATATATATATATATATATAATGTATTTTAGACACCTTGACTGCGGGATTCAACCATTTCAGTTATATTCAGGGAAAACTCCTTCACCCAAGGAATGGTTGTTGAACCCAGAAAATAAAGGAAAAATATCAAAGAAACGTATTCGTCTCCTATCTTCTGCTGTCTTCTTTTGTATAATTCTTTTGGGGCCTTTCTTGTTCAAGGCTAGCAAACGTCGGGTAAAATAAAATAACTTCATAATGGAGTAAGATAGATAGATAGATAGATAGATAGATAGATAGATAGATTTGAAGTTCGTGTGATAGTATTCGTGATTACATTAATTCAAACAAATATCGATTCGCATAAATGTCGTAGGTGAAATCCCCACCATGAACCAAAAAAAAATTCAGATGGCCAGCAAATGTTACTGTCACATGGTACGTACGATTTGTTACCATAGAAATATTTTTAAAAATCAATATATTCTAAAGGATCGATCACCTATCGCATGATCTAACGGCGTTGTTATAATTTAGCCTCGTGTCGTGAGACAGCTTTGGTAAGATAGGTGGCGAGGAATGGATGATAACTAAATTAAAAGGAAAATGTCTCCTAGCAGCGAACGATTCTTATAGGATTGCAAAAAGTATTGTGTGAGTGAGGTTTATATATTTTGGTGCGTCTGTTTGCAGGAGTTTTAAATTACACAGAAACATTGATATTTGCAAACCGATGTATCAATCTATCACAATCTGCTCATATCTGTATGTCTATTCCGTCACGCCGACAGGGTTTAAAATACGTTGCAGAGGCGTTAGTATTTCCCCGCCAGAAAGGGTTATCCTGGGGTTGGCACTAAACTTTCTTTGATGTTGATGCTCTGGTTCCAGAGATCTGTGGAATGTGGAAGTCTCCTCTTTACTCCCAGGTCCACATTGACCCGGAATTGCTGTTAAGGACTCATCAATGAATTAAAAAAAATCTCTTTGAAAATTATTCGATAAACCGGGTGCAAGAAAAGAATCTCTTTATCAAAAACGACACGAAAAACATAAATATGTAAGTGCAATGGATGTGATCTCTCGGCATAAACTAACCCAAGAGGGGTTAGCATGCCGTTAAAATCAATCAAACTATAAATAACAAGAAAAAAAAACGAATAAATGAAAAAAAAATTTAGAAAACTGAAAATCAGAACATTTGAAAAATCTATCAACATAAATGAAAATTTAAACGAATAAAGAAAAAGAGAAAATATGAAAATAATGTATACAAACGTTGATTCATTGAGAAAGAAAATAACAGATCTAAAATTAATTGGTAGCAAATATAAAATAATTTTTATTACAGAAACACATTTGTCTGCAGAAAGTGTAAAAGAAGCGGAAATAACAATACTAAATTTTAAATTAATAACAGAAGATTGAAAAAATAATACAAATTTTTGGGTGTCTACTATTTATGTACATATTACGGGAAAAATATCTAAATTGAATTGGTTTCAGAAAATCTGAATATTTAGCTTAAAGAATAACAGATTTCTAATTGAGTTTTTGATAAAATATGTATATACAGCTCTGAAATTTAAGTAAAGAATAATATATAACAATTTCAAAAGACACCATCTACGTCAGATAAATCTGAAAATATTGTAATAGTCGGAGATTTTAATTTACCTAATGTAGATTTGGTAAATAGTTTGGCTGTCTCCTGTAAATTCAATTAGTCAACGTTTTCGAATACAAAACGAATATGTAGATCTGTTGACAACAAAAGGATTTTATTGGTTTATAGAAGAAAATGTAAACTCGTGGGAAATAGATAAGATAAAGCTATGTTAGATCAGGTTTTTTCTAACAATGAATGTTTACGTGAGGTAAGTTTAAAAGCACCGTTTCGTAAATCTGATCATGCATGTATTGAAATCGAAGTTAAAGTGAAACCAGATGGTGATTATATAAAATGAAAACATAGAAACTTATCCTAACTTACAGAAGAGACAGTGTCAAAATAAGGAGATAATATTTGTTGGAATTACAGTTCTCTGAATTTTAATGTTAATGAAACGTGGGAAGAATTGAATAAAAAGATAAAATCAATAATAAAAAAGTATTTATGAAGTTATAAAATTCTCTAAACAAAGATATCGATTTACCTTGAAAAAGTAAGGATAGAAATCGACTATTTCATAAAAGAAATGAAAAAGATGAAGCTAGGAACAAAATTTGGAATTATACCAAGAAGGGAAAACTATCAAAAATAATGAAAAATTGAAAAATTGGAAGTAAATGAAATTCGAAACATGAAAATAAAATTCAAAATATTAAATATTATAATAAACAATAATTTAAATGTGTATAATAAAATTTGAAATTCACAAAAATATCAATTCAGTAAAAAAAAAGAAATGAAATAAATCAATTAACAAACACTCCAATTAAAACCGAAGACGTATGAGCAGTATTTTTTAAAAATCTGTTCATTTATGGGGTGTCAGGCTTAGGGTCAAGGGCAAAGCTGTGTTGCCCTTTGATATCTGACTCCATTATGAAGTTATTTTATTTTACCCAACGTTTGCTAGCCTTGAACAAGAAAGGCCCAAAAAGAATTATACAAAAGAAGACAGCAGAAGATAGGAGACGAATACGTTTCTTTGATATTTTTCCTTTATTTTCTGAGTTCAACAACCATTCCTTGGGTGAAGGAGTTTTCCCTGAATATAATTGAAATGGTTGAATCCCGCAGTCAAGGTTTCTAAAAAATACATTAATCGTTTCTTGCATATGCTTGTCCTCATTTGGTATTTCAAGGCTTCCACAATGTTTTAAAGTCTCAACAATGGTTAGTTGCCTTTGTTAGTTTGTCGAATTCCAGTTGTTTTGGTTTGTAGTTCCATTTCGTAGCCTTTTGTATTTCGGCATACTGTTAACCAAGAGAGAGAGAGAGAGAGAGAGAGAGCTGCTACTGAGTGAAAGGGACTAACAAACACCTCGCCCAAAGACGTATGCGTGGTGCCCAGACACCAGTCAGCAAATAGTGTTGTCAATTCGCTGAAAGAGAAAGAGCCGGCTCCTCCTGTCGGGAGGTCGCTTTTTTCTTTACGCCTGCGTCGTCCCTTTTTCCTGTCAAGGACCTCTGGGAGTTCCTGAAACTTTAATTGTTTTTTTGTTTTTTTTTATTCGTTCTGTACACATTCTTTGGAAGAATTTGGTCCACAAAAGGAAAGTTGTTATGAGGAACGTACAAAGATAATTATGGATGAATTATTAATGTGAACTAAAGGCATAAATCTATTATTATTCAACTTGGATGTTAGTAAAAGTATGGAACTTGATGAAATACAAACTAAAATATTAAAATACTTCAAATATTTTATCAATGCAATCAGTAAATTGTTTGAGAAAATGTATTAAATATGAAATGATTTTATACATTTGGAAAATATCGATTGTAATACCTCAACATAAAAACGATTCGATATATTTAAAAAAGTAAAGCCAGCTACTTTCTCTAATACATATTTTGTGTAATGTTTTTGAAAAATTGATTAAAAATCACACATCAAATTTTATAGAGAAATATGGAGAAATTGCAGATTGGAAGATTCCGACAAAATGTGAAAAAATTAGTGAAAATGTGGATGAATCGGAATACAATTAACAGATGCAATTAATATTTCGTTTTTTGGGTAAATAAAAACGAAATATCAATTGAATCCTTGGATTGTTTTTCGATTTATCCAATTTTCCTCTTATTTTTCACATAGAGAAATATACAAATTGCAATAAATCTGATAAATAAACAATCTTTGATATTTTGGAAATTATTGGTAGTATAAACAAATATTAGATGGAAGGTGAAAATGTGAAGATTACATACGTGGTGCCTTCAATAAGTTTGCAGACTTTTTTGTACAGGCATTTAAAATTGTTGTAGACTCTTCAAAATTCAGTATGTTATTGCTATACATCTTATGAGATAACTGACCAATTTTCCTTATTTCAGGTTCAAATCAACAGCTACAGCAGGGATTGGAATACACCCTATTAAATCCTGATTGTGACGGCTAATGAATTTCAAAAATGCAATCTGGACATCAGGACACTTTAGAAGAAGGATATGCAATAAATTCTGTTTTAAACTTGGAAAAAATGCCATGGAACGTATGGAATGCTTCAGACTGCTTTTCGACCATCTTGCATGAATGGAGCATCAGTTTTTGAGTGGCATAAGAGTTTCAAGGAAGGCAGGGAGTCTGTTAGGGATGATGAGAGGTGTGGGAGGAGTAAGGAAGTCAATACATCAGAGTTGATTGAATAAAGGGTTAGGGTTACTATGTTGAGGTTTTACGGGAGTTCAGGAAAAGATTCCGAGGGAAGAGGCCAGCACTCTTCAAATCGGGTCAGTGGCATTTCCACCGGGACAATACACCAGTCCACAACTGTAAACTTGTCACAGACATCAAGACAGTTCCTCACCCTCTCTATAGTCTAGAGCTTGCTCCCTGTGACTTTTGCTTATTCTGTAAGCTCACAGGCTGTCGTTATGAGACAATTGAGGAGATGAAAGAGGCTGTGACGAAGATCATTGACATGCTCACACAAGAGAACTTCCATGGGGCCTTCTGGAAGTTGTTGGAACTGTATAACAAGTGCATTGCAGCCGGAGGAGATTACTTCCAAGGGGACTAGAGTTTCATGTGTGTAATATCAATAAAAGTGCCCATACGAAAATATTCTGGAAACTTATTTAATGATCCTCGTATTTTGATTTTGGTAAGGCATTTTATACGGTATTGCATTGTCGTTTTCAAGTGAACATGAAATACTTATTTGTAAGACAATTATCAAAAGAAGCAACTCAAGTGGACCTACATAAATTGGGAAAATATTCCGAAATTAAAATTTGACCTAGAAAAATGTAAAGTACAATATATTGGATCAAAAAGCGTTAAATTTGAATATCGATTAAGCAACAATGTTTATCTTCGAACTGGAAATTTTCTGTCAAGAAAGATTTGAAAAACTATGTCTACTGACCAACTCGACCTTTTTTTACTTATAAAATAGAGTAATGTATTTTTGGAACAAATTGTCTTATAAGATTTAAAACAGCAACAGAGGTAAAAAAAAAAAAAAAATTTAAAAAATCAAGATTCATTTGGATCGTTTCCGAAAAAATGCAAAGAAAAAGAAGGTATTTTTGAGAGCTCTCAGATGAATTACAAATATATATATATATATATATATATATATATTGTATTAATAATGTATATCTTCTGTGCCAAGATTCTTTTTTAAAAGTTTGATGAAAGAACATATCAAAAAGCGGAGATACCCAAAGGAACATAAAAAAAAACAAATAAATAAATAATCAATTAATTACATATACCTATACATTTCAACCTATCGTGTACTTAATTTGCAGAGTCGAATAGAATACACCGACTGCTTCTCTGCAGAGGGGTAAGAACCCCCACCTCAACGAGTGTTCTGTATATAACACTGAACAATCTGATGGTGAGGTTACAGTGATGCTGAAGCTTTGGGGAATGTGGAGTACCCCTTAATTGCCATCGCTCCCATGTCCACACTGGCCCTGAGTGGTAGCACCTGATAGTGCTCTATCTATGGGTTTAATAGAACTAACGGCATACTTATGCTAAACTGAATTGCTTGAAATAGAAATATTTTGATAATTAAACCGTTCTTACATTTAAACTGCGTGCTTATGCTAAACTGAATTGTTTGAAATAGGACTGTTTTTGATATTTAAACAGTGTACTCATGCTAAATTGAATTGTTTTAAATAGAACTGATTATTTCCATAAAAATGGATTTGGTGTTAAATAACCTACAAAGGTTTGTAATATAATGGCCGAGGGATTTCGTTTTATATATCTTGCCTTTCGGTTTAGTTAGGCTGGGAACCTTTCGCTTAGTGCATGGGATAGTAAGGTGCAACATGAAGTTGCAGTTAGAGCTTCCTGATGATCCGATAAGGCGAAAATTTAGTAGAACATTTCCAACTCGCGATTTAAGTTAATTTTATAATTGGCTCCACTTGTGTTGAGCACTTTTGTAATTGTAGCATTGCAAGAATCGCGGAAGGTTTTTAGTTTTCTTTTGACCAACTGACTGCGTATCCCTTGATTTTTTTCAAGGGGTCGGATGAGGTTGGCCTCTTCTTTCTTTTTGACCTATAATTTTTTCTTTTTCCCCAGGGCAATGATTCGAGATTCTTTTATCTCTTGTTCCTGGCGGGTCTTTTTCTTTTTTTTTCTGGTACCGTGAATGCTGGTAGATATTAGATTAGTAAATATATATATATGTGTGTGTGTGTGTGTGTCTATGTGTGTGTGTGTGTGTGTATGTGTGTATTCTTCTCCTTTTTATTCAAGAAGCTATCATCTCTTTTAGTGGCAAGCCTCTAAGATTAGTAGAGAAGTTCACATACCTCGGTAACAATATCTCATCTACTGAAAGCAATGTCAACATACACCTACCGAAGGCGAGGAATGCTATTAAAGGTTATTGAATATAGGGGAATCTGATCTTCCTAATAAAAAGGGGTTCTGTCAAAGCTAGGACTGCGTCAGTACTATTGTATAGATGCACCAGCTTGACTCTTACGAAACGAATGACCTAGATGGGAATGACACAAGATATGCAATATGCTGTTTTGAACCAATGGAAGCAACACTCCACAAAACATCAGCTGCACGGCCACTTGTCTTCAATCTCTTAAACCATCCAACTCAGATGAATTAAACATCCTAGGCACTTTTGGGGTAGTAGGGAGGAATTCGTAAACGACCTTCTTTTAAGGACTTCTACAGATAATCGAACCCGTGTTAGTTGACCAACAAGGTCTTACATACATAAGTTCTGTGGAGACACTAGATTCAGTCTGGATGACATTCCGAGAGTGGGCTGATGACGAGAAAGAGTCAAGGAATTCCATGCTATATATATATATATATATATATATATATATATATATATAAAGTCATCCACAGACAGATCTGTTTCATTCTATCAGAACTCATCAGTGTGGCTAGACATACTAGCTTCCCGTAGCCGGGATCGAAACCCGGTTGACTCAAACGCCAATCTCAGATTCTACCCACGAGGAACCAGTAGCAGCGAAGTAAATTTTAAACGGTTATGAATCACAATTACTATTGTTTACATACATCCGCTTAACGGTTACCGAGAGCTCAATTCAAATATGGAGAGCCTTGTAACAAACGCTAATGGCAACGCGATTACTTCATTCGCTTGAGAACTCAACCCTACGGGAGTAGGGGAGTATATATATATATATATATATCATAACTGTGTTGGTGGTCACTAAATCACTTTGTGGGTATGTGTCGAACAAAGTGCAATATAATATGAAGAGAGGTCAATATATATATCATCATCATCATCATGTCGCGCCGCCAACGCGGATATCCTTGACCCTCTCTCACCACTTCTCCCTATCATTCATCGCCTCCGGCAGGTCTTCAGGGTTACATCCCGTGTCCTCACATAGCTGCTGTATGTATGTTCGTGCCGGTCGTCCCACTCCTGCACATCCATATGTGGGGGTCCACAGGAGTACATCGCTTATGAGCTCGTCCTTGCTTCTCCAGCAGTGTCCTGCGTGTCTGGTTCGTCGAACTTGTATAGTTTTCGTGATGGGGGGCAAGTGTCCGTATAGTTGGAGTCTCGTGGGGTGCTGTCGCCAGGACTTGTTTAATACTGCTCTCAACATTCTTGTGTAATTTCCGTCCAGCCTCCTCTCCAGCCGCTTCGTAAGCGTCCATGTGGTGCATCCATATAGCAGTATCGACACAACCGCTGCCTGGAAGAAACTGCGTTTCATTTTATCAGTTAGGTCCGACTTCCATATGATCGAGAGCCTATCGATAGCTGTCCATGCTTTCGTCAGTCGTGTGTCGATGTCTTTATCGGTTGATGAGATGCTACTTCCTAGGTAGGTGAATTTGTCGACTAAATATATATATATAAATAAATACATATATCTTGTATATATTTATTTATATAATAATAAATAAATATATTCGAGATATATGTATTTAATTCATGGAATTTAAACTGCGACCCTGGTTTAATGAAACCCAGGGTCGCAATCTAATATATATATATATATATATATATATATATATATATATATATATATATATATTAGATTGCGACCCTGAGTTTCATGAAATAAGTAATCGTGTTGCCATTAGCGCCTTTGCAAGTCTCTTCATATTCGAATTGAGATCTCGGCGGCCGTTTTGAACGGATGTATGTTAACAATGGTAACTGTGATTCATAACCGTTTAAAAATGTACTTCGTAGCTAATATCTCCTCGTAGCTAAATGGTTAGAAGCTCTAGCTTGGTGTTTCAGTCAACCGGATTTCGAACCCAGCTACGGGGAGTTTTGATAGAACGAAACAGATCTGTCTGTGGATGACTATATATAATGTTATTTGCTATATTTTGTTAATAATGAGTACTTGATATCGGTGATAGACAATATGTGCATCTAAGTTTGGATAGCTTGGATAAAATTGGCGACTATCAGTCAAGGTGGGCCCTTAGAAGTCATGCAGATGATCTGGGACAAAGGATTTATGGATTTTTACGACTTGGGTGGTGCTTCGGACCAAGGGTTAAAATAGTAATAATTTGAATCAGTAGAAAAACAAACGGCTTGGGACTAAATTAAAATGGCATATGATTAATGAGTTTTTAATTACTTCTTTGGCAATATATACAGGATTATGTCTCGGTGGAGAGGGAGAGAGAGGATCGATGACCCACGTGTAGAGTGTGTTTAACCGTTAAATCGGCAGAAGGTGTTTAATCTCCTAGTAGAACGAACACTTTTTAGTTCAGAGAAGTCCCGAGAAAAATCTCTAAACCTCTCTCTCACTACCCCCCGCACATGCTCTCTCTCTCTCTCTCTCTCTCTCTCTCTCTCTCTCTCTCTCAACGGGCAAACAATAGAGCTAGCAATAAACTAAGATTCTCTGCGTTAGTGTCAGTTAGTTTAACCTGACGAACTTTTTTTGTCAGAGAAACAAGGCCTGAACGAAATTCGATTACTCTCGGCAACCAAGAAAATAGATTTAGATAGGAAAGGCATTAACGTTTGATTACACTTAACTGTAAACGTGATAGTTGCAGAAAGAACTTTGAAACGATTAGCCCTCAATGATATAGCAGTCCGGCCCTGACCATACAGCTAAATGCTTTTTTTTACTACAGTTACTCTGCAACATTCTAAGATCTTCTTGACACTGGGAACCCTATAATATGTCAAGAAATTAAAATGAACAATTGAATATTTTTTCTCTTTTCGTGTCTTAAATTTTAACTGAGTCTTTATATTTTTCATTTCTGCTTTATTTTCTCTGAAGAATCAAAAAAGTCTAAAAAAAAAAAAAAGGTTTTCTTCAAGAAATTGTTACAAAAAGTTTTGATCCTTTTTACGCCAAAAAACTTTAGCCTATTCATTTTGTGGATACTTTTTTATCTTAAACAAAGGCAACACATATTGTAACACTTAATTTATACTTCATTTTCCTTCTTTCTTCTATCTGAGGTTGCATATCTGGATCAGGCAGCAAGAGGAATTGACATCTACATGAAAACAGATAAAGCAAGTATCATAAGTTTTAATCAAGATGATATCATCTTCTCCTTAAATTGTAATCAGAAATTAGTGGGCCAGTTCATATACATCGGTAGCAATATCTCTTCTTATTGAAAGCGTTGATAACATACGCGTTGGTAAAGCATGAGTTTCTATTGGCAGGTCATCGACCTTATGATTTTGATAAAATAAAACGGGAATTCTTCCAAACTGTAACCGTGTCGGTACTACTATATGGTTGCACCACTTGGATTCGAACGAAATGCTTCGAGAAAAAGCTCGAAAGGAATTACACAAGGATGCTGTGTGTTAGTTTGAGCAAATCCTTTAAGTAACGCTCGACAAAGCAACAGTTGTACAACCATGTACCTCCCCTCTTACATGCTATTCAAGAAAGACGAGTAAGATGTGCAGAAAATTAGGGACAAATTCATAAACGATGTTCTCCAATGGATCCAACCCATGGACAGACTAGTGTTGGCAGACTACCAAAAACTTACATTCAACAACTTGGCATGAATACTGAGTGATATCTAGAGGACTGAAAAAGTGGCCTAGTCGATCGGGACACCTGATGAAAGAGAGAGAGAGAGAGAGAGAGAGAGTCTAAGGAATATCTGCAGATGAATATTGGAATTGGAGCCTCACCATTGGATGAAGTTTAATATCATACTCAGGACGATTCTTTTTTGAGGCGATAATGCAATCGACGTATTCCAAGCCCAGTAGATGGGGGGGATACTATAAATATAAATGTAACAATTTGATTTTCCTTTGACCTGGAAATTTTTTATTAATTTTGTTTCTCGTTCGGAATGTTCCAACTGAACACGGTTAAACAAAAAGCTGAAGATTTGTTTCGCTAAACTGGCAAACACAGAATCAGTTAAATACTAACACTATAAATCCAACCCAACAAAAAAGAAAATTAAGATTTGGAATTTTCGAAAATTATTCTTCTAAAATCTACTCCAGTGCCCAATTGATAGAAGCATAGAATTTGGCGATCATTGCGTTATGCGATGACAGACAGGTTAATAATAATCAATTTGGTGGATGATTTAAGATGCATTTGATTTACTAATCCGTAGGGGGGTGCCAATCGCAATTTAATGATTCGATTGATTAATTGAATTTAATGAAATGCTAATATATCGAGGTTTATTTTATACATAAATGTTAGGTAACAACATTCATGACATGTTCATATTTATGTTTTTGTTTAAAAGGTTCTGCAATACACTAGTTGTACCGTTCCAACAACTTCTGCAAGGCCCCAAGGAAGTCCTCTTGTGTGATCGTGTCAATGATCTTCGTCACAGACTCTTTCATCTCCTCAATTGTTTCATAACGACAGCCTTTGAGCTTAGGGAATAACCAAAAGTCACAGGGAGCAAGGTCTGGACGATAAGGAGGATGAGGAACTGTCTTGCTCAAATAGTCTGTGACAAGGATGGAGTTGTGGACTGGTCCATTGTCCCGATGGAAATGCCACTAACCCGATTTGAAGAGTGCTGGCCTCTTCCCTAGGAATCTCTTCCTGAACTCCCTTAAAACATCAACATAGTAACACTAACCGTTTGGCCAATCGACTCTAGTGTATTGACTTCCTTACCCCTCCTACACATCTCATCATTCCTCACAGACTCCGTGCCTTCCTTGAATCTTTTATGCCACTCAAAAACTGATACTCCATTCATGCAAGATGGTCCAAAAGCAGTCTGAAGCATTCCATATGTTTCTGTGGCATTTTTTCCAAGTTTAAAACAGAATTTTATTGCATATCGTTCTTCTAAAGTGTCCTCACATCCAGATTGCATTTTTGAAATTCATTAGCCGTCACAATCAGGATTTAATAGGGTGGATTCCAATCCCTGCTGTAGCTGTTGATTTGAACCTGAAATCAGGAAAATAGGTCAGTCATCTCATAAGATGCATAGCAATAACATACTGAATTTTGAAGAGTCTACGACAATTTTAAATGCCTGTACAAAAAAGTCTGGAAACTTATTGAATACACCACGAATTTTACTCATAGATAAAATCCTAAAAGGTGCAACCATTCTAGGTCAGAGTGGAACTGAGAGTAATAATGATGAGGAGCTACCTTACACGCCCAGCCTGGAGCCTCACAACCGGATAGAGTAGAACATCTCTTTTGGTTTGATTTTACCCCTGTGCGAGGGATACAATCAGTATATTCTTAGCCCAACTGACAGGACATTTGATGATGCGAATAAACGATTTTGTTTCTAATGAAAAACTGACTGCTTCCAAGCATGAATTTCGGAGTAACTTTTATCTTTGAATATTGTGAATTTTCTGGCGTAAATAATATTCTTATTGCGATCTTTGCTTTTAATCGTATTCGTTAAAGAACAAAGCATATTCTCGTTAGGCAACTTGGAGTTTTTACGAAAATTGGCGATTCTACAGCGCGTTTAATTTTTTTAAGAACCTCTAAGAAAGTGACAATCTAAGTTGACAAAAGATTATTTAGTACAATAACCTTTTGATATCGTATAAACAAAAGATAGTTGAAAATTCAGTTAATAAGTTATTTTTGTCTTTTTAATTCTACGGATGTTTTTTAAACGTTATTTTAAATTTTCGAGTGCAGATCGCTTTAATGACTTACAAATATTTTATGACATCTTCTAAGAGATCTTAGGATTGTCTTCTTTCTTTTTCTTGTTATCAAACTGTTTCATTTTTTATTTTTTTATATCTCCTTTTCAGTATATCTACATCTTCTTGCCTGTTATCTATTTCTTTTATCTTCAATCCTTTTTCATATCACTTTTTCTCGTGTTCTCTCAAGAATTTTGTTTTTCATTGCCTTTATCGTGTTTTTTGTTTGCTTGTTTGTTTTCTGTTTTGGGCTTTTGTTGTTGGGGTTTTTTTTCTATATTTTAGTCGGGTTATCGTATATAGCATTTATCTTTTTCTCGTTTCATCTTTATTTTCTTTTTCTTTCACCGCTTAAATTTCTTAAAATCATTTTTTTTTCTTTTTAGATATTCTTCCTTCTTTTTCTCCTTTTATTTTATTTTATCTTCATTTTCCATTTTCTTCTTTTTTGCTTTTTATTATTTTCATTTTCATTGTTTTGGGGTTTTTTCCCTCATTTTCCTCCTTTTAATTTTTGACTTCTTTTTCTTTTTTTCTCGGTCTTCATTTATTTCTTTTCTCTTTTATTTTCCATTAGATCTTTTTCTTTTATGCCCAGTTGGCTGGGGCTGTAGAATACACCGACTGCTTCTCAGCAGAGGGATAATACCCCCACAACAAGTGTCCTGGATATGACACTAAACAATCCGATGGTGAGGTTCCAGTCTTGCTGGAGCTTTGGGGAATGCAGAGTACCCCTTCATTGCCATTGCTTCCAGGTACACTCTGGCCAGGAGTGGTAGCACCTGATAGAGTCCTATCTATGGGTTAAACAGAACTAAACCGTGGTTTGAGTTTACTGTTTTTGACATTTAAACTGCATATTTATGCAAAACTGAATTGTTTGAAATAGAACTGTTTTGACATTTAAACTGCGTATTTATGCTAAACTGAATTGCTCGAAAAAGAACTATTTTGATATCTAAACTGTACTTATGCAAAACTGAATTATCTGAAATAAAACTGTTTTGACATTAACTCTGTGTATTGCCCAGTCGGCTGGGACTGTAGAATACACCGACTGCACATCTGCAGAGGGATAAGACCCTCCAAGGAGTGTCCTGTTTTCACACTAAACAATCTAATGGTGAGGTTCCAGTGATGCTGGAGCTTTAGAGAACGCAGAGCACTCCTTCGTTGCTATTGCTCCCAGGTCCACTCTGACCCGGGATGGTAGCACCCGATAGGGGACTATCTATGGGTTAAATAGAACTAAACAATATACTTATGCTTGGCTGGATTTTTTGAATTAGAACTGTTTGAATAAACTGAATAACTTGAAATAAAATGTTTCTGACAATTAAACTGTGTACTTATGCTAAACTGAACTGTTTGAAATTTAACTGTTTTTGACATTGAAACTCTACTTACACTAAACTGAAATGTTTTATATAGAACTGTTTTAACATTTAGCCATGTGTAAACAAAATCTATACTTATACTAAACTGAATTGGCTGAATTGGAATTGTTTGAATAAAGTGAATAGCTTGAAAGGAAATGTTCTGACAATTTAACTGTATACTCATGCTAAACTGAATTGTTCGAAATAGAACTGATTATTTGTATAAAATGGATTTAAATAGAACTGATCAGTGTACTTATGCTGAACTGATTTGTTTGAATCAGAAATGTTTGACTAAACTGAATCGCTTGAAATAGAAATAGTTTTGACAATTAAACTCTATAGTTATGCTAAACTGAACTGCTTGAAATAGAACTGTTTTGGTATCGAAACTGCATACATATGCTGAACTGATTTGTTTGAATTAGAAATGTTTGACTAAATTGAATAGCTTGAAATAAAAATGTTTCTGACAATTAAACACGGTACTAAACTGAATTGTTTGAAATGTAACAGACAGCATGCATAAAAATGGATTTGGTGTTAAACAATCAACAAATGTTGATATGACATAAAATCCAACCAACCAACCAACCAACCTTTTTCTTTTTCTTTACCTTCCATCATTTTCTTTCTTTTTTTACTTTTCTACTTTTTCTTCTTTTGTCTTTCTTGCCTGTCTTCTCTCTCTCTCTCTCTCTCTCTCTCTCTCTCTCTCTCTCTCTTATCTATCTATATATATATATATATACAGATAGATAGATAGATATTGGTGAGGCAACTAGTCTAGAAGAAGGAAAAACTCTGAATTTAAACATGTTAAACTCCGCTTAAAAATTGACGTTGTGTCATATCCTGCCCGAGCGGGAGGTTTGATAAATATATATATATATATACACACACTCTTCTTTTAACTATTCCTCTCTTTTCATACTCACTCTTTCTCGTTTCCAGACATCTCTCTCTCTCTCTCCCTCTCTGTCTCTCTGTCTCTCTCTCTCTCTCTCTCTCTCTCTCTCTTACACATACATGCAGTATTTTAAAATGTTAAAAATCCATGTTTAAATTCAAATTTAGTCATTTTTAGATTATATTTTCATCCAAAGATTCCTTTTTTATTTAATTCATATCTAAGTAATCGAATAGCTCCTATGCCACAAATCTTTGTCTCGTTAACGAAATGCTATTGCGTAATTAAATAAAAATATTGCAAGCATTTAGCATATTCTGGGAGACAACAAAATAAGAAATTACCAAAGTATTTCTACAATGTCAGAATAATACAAAGATGTAATTGTTGTTGCTTCTACATCGAGAGACACAGAAAATACTAAGTTATATCAGATAGATTGATAGATAGATAGATAGATAGATACAAACTGATATAGATGGACAAACAGACAGACAGACAGACAGACACACACACACACACACATATATATGTTATATGTTATAAAGCTCAACGTCTAGATATGTGTCTCTGGATCTGGGTTTGTGTCTGTACATCTTTAGGACGAAAGGAAATAGAAGATACATAAAAAAAAAAGTATATGTATACTTATGTAAAATTTTACGAAAAAGACAATAAATTTCATAAAATTCGTTTTTCAGTGCGATTAGGTGGTTTAAAGTAAATAAATCAACCCGATGAAAATTCTAATACCGGTGATCTAAAATTCCTTAAAAATCATTATGCTGATGTTTAAAGGAAGTCAGGATCTTATCAGGAGAGTAAACTAATTTGATTATTGGCAACTTGGAAAACTGCTGATTCACGTATTTTAAGTGCTAACTGATTTGATAAATCATTATGTTTCAGAGTCTTAATTATTTCTCATGTTTTTTTTTCTATTTACTTTACTTTTTGTATTTTTAAAAATATATTCATATCTTTGTGCAGCCATATCGTTGATATAAAGTTTGCCAGCATCATACTTGATTTGTAAAGTATCATAAACATTTATAATGAAGATGTGACATTATCAGGATAATATATCTATAATTAATAGTTTTTTTTGTGATTCTTGAATAAACGTTGCAATGTGTATGTCTTTATAATTTTCCTCAAGCTTTTATTTACTTGCATATTGCATACAAAAGCCAAAGTCTATGTGATGGCTGCTTCAATATATAAACTAAATTTTGAGATAAAGAATTAAATTCTATCTGGTTTAAAGGAAGCATCTCTTTTATACATAAACTGCCAATCCTTTATTTTGAATTACAAGAATAAATATAGATTTATAATCCACATGATTGCATGGAGGTGCCCGTGGTGTAATGGTTATCGTCGTAGGAAATGGAAACGGCGACAAGAGTTCAAATGCTGGACGAGACTGATTGCATTTCACATGGCACTAATACCCTTGGGAAAGGTATGAATCCAATTATTCTCCCTCCAGCTATGGGTAAATAGTAGGACCGACTGGGTTCCTCAGCCTTGGTTAGGCAACTAGGAAAACTCTGAATTCAAAACCTGTTAAACTCCGCTTAAAAATTGACCTTGTGTCATATCCTGCCCGAGCGGAGGGGTTGGTAAATAGGATAATCCACATCATTGTTAACAATATCCTTATTCGAATAAACGAGTATTGAATTTAATAGTATCTTATAATTATATTTATGCAAAACTGAAATGGACACGGCGACACGAGTTCAAATCCTGGACGAGACTGATTGCATTTCACATAGCACTAATACCCTTGGGGAAGGTATGAATCCAATTATTCTCCCTCCAGCTATGGGTAAATAGTAGGACAGACTAGGTTCTTCAGCCTTGGGTAGGCAACTAGTCTAGGAGAAGGAAAACTCTGAATTCAAACCTGTTAAACTCCGCTTAAAAATTGACCTTGTGTCATATCCTGTCCGAGCGGAGGGGTTGGTAAATAGGATCTTATAATTATATTATAATTTTTTGGCCGAAACCTGGCAATAAAAGCTTGCGGATATTTCGCTCCAATATATTCAATAATATCGAAGCAGCTATTTCAGTAAATTAGACTACAATTTTTGAAGGCACTTTCTGAACACAGTCAACGAGGCGTATTTCTGCTTGTATATATATATATATATATATATATATTGAGAGAGAGAGAGAGAAAGAGAGAGAGAAAAAGAGAGAGAGTGAGAGAGATAGAAAGAGAAAGAGAGAGAGATTTCAACAGACTGAGATAGATAGATAGATAGATAGTATGACCGTAGAAAGACTCGTCTCAAAAACATTCTGCGAATAACAGAGTACCATGCGTCAATCAAAGGTATCGTTAACACATGATGCCAATTCTAATCAATTTTACTACTTAATAATCAAAGAAATTGGAAATCTGAAACGAATAATAAGAAACTCTTGAGGTACAAAATTATTGGTTTTTATTTTTCAGATAATGATTGCCGAAATAATAATCAATTCTTTTTACAAATTAGATACAATTAAAAGCGCAAAAACTTGTTTGCAAAATACAAAGATTATATTGCATATTTGTGTCTCACCTTTCAATATTTATAAAGGGATAATTTTAATTTTCTGCCTATCAATAAACAGCTTTGGAGACACCGGAACCAAAATGTTTTATAAAGTCACCGAATTTACATAAGGAAAAAATTTAATTAAAACTGAATAATCTATTTTAACTGCTTCATTTATCTATCGATTTTTCCATTGCTTTCACGTTGAAAACAACGCTTGAGTTTTTTTTTTCTTCTTTTAAGTCATGTAACAATGCCAAGATTCATTGGTGATCATACAATTAGTCATATTTTGATCGATGTGAAATGTGGTGTGAAAATTTCACTATATTTTACCAAATTCAATATCAAGTTCTTACAAAAGATGAATTATTTTCGTCTTCAATAAAGATATTACGTTGTCCTTTATCAATTACTATTATGTCTGTTTAATTATGACTGCTAATCAATTCGGTTAATTATATTTTATGCTGGATAAAAATTATTTTTGTTTTTGTTTACAGCGTATGAAAATTATATTCATTTATTAGGCTGTATGAAAATTATTTTTGTCTTTTTTTTTTATAAAAATTATTTTCGTTTTTTATTGTGCAGGAAATTACTTTTGTTTGCTGTATGACAAAAATGTTCGTTTTCCTCCAAACTTAATCTCATGTACACATATCCAATCAAAATTTATTCGTCGAATATATCATCATTATTATTGTTCTATTAATTAGGATATTTAAAAAGTATTTTAGTTGCTCTTTACTCTCTGTTTGATGAGCACATATGAATAATGTCTAACATTCCTTTTATGGATTGAAATTCGAAAAGGGACATATACTGGGAATCGGAAGTAACTAGCTTCAGTTTGATTATTCAGTTTCAATTGTTCCACAATTCACTAAAATACAAATCAACGATAACTACTAATTGTTATTCGGATTGACCGGAATCATTAAAGCAGTTTCTTAGATAATCTAGAATGGTTGATATAAAGCCCAACCGAACCAAATCCTATATATTTAATATATATGTATAAAAAGGATTTGGCATTAAATAACCTAGAATGGTTGATATGCCATAAAACCCAACAAAACCAAATCATATATATTTGATATATATGTATAAAAAGGATTTGACATTAAATAACCAAGAATGGTTGATATGCCATAAAACCAAACCAAACGTAAAGGTCTGTTATAATAAGATATATATATATATATATATATATATATATATATATATATATATCTTTTCATATTTCTTTCGTCATCTTTATGATGACGTTAGCTTTGGTTTGGTTTTATGGCATATCAACCATTGTAGGTTATTTAATGCCAAATCTTCTTCATGCATATATATAAAATATATAAGATTTGGTTTCGTTGGGCTTTATAGCATATCAACCATTGTAGGTTATTTAATGCCAAATCCTCTTTATACATATATATTAAATATATATGATTTGGTTTGGTTAGGCTTTATGGCATCTCAACTATTGTAGGTTATTTAATACCAAATTCTCTTTATACATATTATATATGATGTGTAAACACACAGGTTGTTGATAACATATTTAAACGAGCCAAAGCTCTTTTGTTTACACACCCTTAAATGGTTATGGATATGATTAAATAGTTCTTAGGTAATTTTAATTTTAAAAAAGGTCAGTGGTAACTTGTTTACGTGTGAATATTACTTTTGTTTGCATCCAGTTAAATATTTCAAAATATTCTAACCCAAATAGTTTTATTTAGTATTAATCATGTGTTTACACTTACTTCAGTGCTTTCAAATATTGCTAACATAAATAGTTTTATTTTCACACAGTTAAATGGTTTTAAGCATTGCTAATCAACACTAATAATTCTATTCAACCTTATTCATTCATTAATACATAGTTGAATTGCTCCAAGTATTGCTATGTCTAACTAACAATTCAATTAAACACCAGTCACTTGCTTACACACAGTTAATTGGTCAAACAGTTCTGTTTCTAACAATTCAATATTTCATAAGTCGTTGGTTTACACATAGTTTAAACCGACTCATTGGTCTAGTGGGTAGAGTGTTCGCCAATGGTCCGGGAGATCTGTGTTCAATCCCAGGTCATGTAATACCAAAGACTTTAAAAATGATACTTGATACTTCCTTGCTCAACACTCAGCAATATAAGGTGCGCATCAAGGGTAAAGTGGAGCAATCCAAAGAAAGGAGTAGCGCCCTCTCCTACGCCTTGGTGTAGTAGCAATTGAAAAGGGAGCCTTCTGGTCCCCCTCGACTACGGTCGCCAACAACACAACTTAAATGTCAAACAGTTCTTTTAGATAGGACTTTATCAGGAGCTGCCATTCCAAGTCAGGCGGAAATTGGAAGTAATGCAAATGGACGGCTTCTCCATAATCTACAAACTTCCAGTGCTGGAGCCTCACCATCATATAGTGTAATATTATATCCAGGACACTTGTTGGGGGGGGACAGGTTTTACCCCTCTGCAGAGATGCAGTCAGAATATTCTAATCGACTGGACTGCATAACTGATGACCCCATCTTAAAACAGTCAACATTCAGCAGAGAAAGCAATGTTTATTTGAAATCATACACTGAACCTAAGAGCCATGATTTCTCCTTTCTTCAATTTTTAATCAGCAAACCATTTTGAAGATAACCTAGCCGAGAATTTTGTCTTAACCTTCTGCAACCCCTAATCAAACATGGTGGATTTCCGGTTAGTTTGGGCAGCCATTTTGAGCAACGGTCTTTTAAAAATTTTCTAAGAAAGATTAGTTTATAAAAGCACATATTCGTCTTTCTGGAAAGACTACTTGTAATATTTATTGATGTTGATTTGAACAAAAGCCATTTTTCCTTTTCATGAAGAATGTAGCCATGTAGTAATAAGATGGCTCAAAATTGGTAGGTTTAAATATTATTAAGCGACTTCTTTGACCAGGTCAACATTGCGAACAATTTACAATCTTCCATTATAGGAAATGTCTTGAAAATCTAAAAAGAGAAATTTTGATTCGTCTTTTGATTGCTGCCTGGTTGGATATTTCAGAAAAGATGACATAAATTCAATGCCTGAGAAAGTAAAATTTCTCATATTCAAAGGAAGTTGAATTAAATGCTTTGTTCAAACGAGATGTATATTTGCTTATATCTATATATTATTAAAATTCTTATTCGGTTTTTATATATCTATATGCCACCGTAAAATATCAAAAACAGCACATTATTGCATGATTTTTGTTTAGAGCAATAACAAAATATTTTAACTTCTAGAATAAAACACTTCCTAGTCTAATTTGCTACTGGAGGAAACTTTTGGGGGGATCAGCATCACGCTGAACATAGTTCTCTAAAAATCCAGATTATTGATAGAACACCTATAACTATTGTTACATTGTAAGCTAATGGTATTTTAACATTGATCAAGCACTCCAAACTGAAAACAGCCGTTAACCAGGATTTGGCGAGGTCACCTGGTTCGATCGACCAAGTGGTGGTTGGCGATGGTCGGATGATGTCGTCCACGTGAAGCTTAAGTTGAGAGAGAGAGAGAGAGAGAGAAAGAGAAAAAGAGAGAGAAAATAAAACAACTGATGTCTTAACGTCATTTAAACGAGTTTTATTTTTGTGTTTTCCCTTCACTATCCGACGATTAACTATCACCAACATAGCAGTCGGCGCTGACGACGCTACAATATTACATAAAAATCCTTCACTCCTGAAATTGAAGAATCAGCATCAACCTTAGACTAATGTCACAGAGGGAAACCAACGAAGTTATGGGTCGTCTAATACACAGTTTTTCAACCATTTTAATTGATACACCCCTTGTAAACAAATTTAATTTCCATTCACTTCCAAATAAATTGAATAGTGACGAGATTGCTATGATGAAAGGGTTGTTTTTTTTAATCTTTTCAGTTTTAGGATTTCTTAATAAAGAAAAGTCATTATAGATGGAATATTTGTAACATAGCCATACAGGAATATGTGAAATGTACATAGAATGTTCTTAACATATAAATAGAACATAGGAATCCCGAAACATGAAAAACACATACGACTTTTTAGTTCAGGTACGAAACTTTTTATTACCTTTAAGTTAAAAGGTTTTTCGACATAAGGAGAGAGATACCATCTTTCTATACTGACTTTTCCATCGCCCCCCACCACATACACACACACGTGCGGCGCCCGTAGCGCATAAATTCGTCTGGCCTCGCCCAGGTCTCAATCTCAACTAACTGACTTTTCTCCAATCTCCCAAAGTCATTCGGTGCATGACGTCATTCACATCCCCAGGTCACCCTTTCTATCAGGGATTTTTTTTTGACATCTGAGAATTACACATCCTCCCCGCGCGCGCGTTAACACCTGCGCTCAAGTTTGCATCTAACAAACCCATGCGCAAAGTGAAAGGTTCTCAGCCTAACTAAACCCAAAGGCAGGATATATAAAACGAAATCCCTCGGCCATTATATTACATATTGACTCACATAACACCCAAACGAAAAAATAGATGGCGATACTAAAACTGATTTACGAATGAAAATCTGGATCTTTTCAGCTAGAGTTTGATTTTTTCTCAATCTTAGTTTAATCTTAATTTTATTCTTTAAAAAACAGTTGCCATGGAGAAGAATCAAAATTTCAGGAATTGTATATTAATCATTTTTTCATTATATTTCTTTCTTCTTTAAATCCATAATCTTTTTATTATTATTGAATAATCTTTTTTCAAGACATCTCATAACCTATAATAAAAGAGATATTTTAGAATTGGTTTTTTTTACAAAGATAATGTGTTCAAATTATAATTATTTTTAAATGTTTTTTTTTTCATAAAAGTAGGATTATATGTGTCTTTAACATTTGTATGTTTTCGGTCAAGGCCAGGTCATTCGTTCGATTACAT
>OY757915.1:2770478-2825478 GCA_963585895.1 Sepioteuthis lessoniana | reverse complement strand
CAGAGTTATATGGTTTCAATTTACTACTAATTATTCTTCGTAAACAATTATAACTTCAAATACCTATACTTAAGACAAATAATATGCAGTTCTATGATATTAAGAATTCCTATCTGATACTAATAATTATATCGGTGCCGATACGGGATGTAGCCCACAATTCCAGTTTAATGCCATACGCAGGAAACAGTGTTCTTACTCTTCTACAGGGGGATACAATCAGTGTATTCTATGACTCATCGACAAGACGGTCCGGAAGAAGAAGAAGAAGAAGAAGAAGAAGAAGAAGAAGAAGAAGAAGAAGAAGAAGAAGAAGAAGAAGAAGAAGAAGAAGAAGTGTTTACATTGAAGGAAAGGAAATTTTTAAAAAGGAGGATGAAGAAAAGGAAATGTTTAAGAAGACATAAAAAAAAGAAACATTAAAGAAAGAGAGAACTATATTCAAGCAAAACTTCCAATAACAATAACAATTTTACACCAGATTTTTATTTTGTATCTTAGACGAATAAATGGTACTGTTTCTATTTAGTTTTATGAAAAGCAAATCTCGACTTGAAATGAAAATCTTGTTTATTTTGCCTGCGAAATCATCGTAAAAAATTCTTTATCGTTTCCCAGCAGGGCAAATACAAAGCCAACATTAGAACAAAAACAATAGAGATAAATAATCCATCAAATAAGCTGATAGATTTTTATTTTCCAACTTTGGATTATGAGTTTGAAGATAATATTTTCATGTTTTTTTTTTTCTCGATTTTCTCATCTTTCAGATATAAACAAACAGAATTTCTCTCAACATTAATAAGTAATTCTTTCTTCTTTGTAAAACGTATGCATTGTCTTTTTCAAATTATTTCTAATACATTTGTTTCTTATATAAGTGTGTGTTCTGTTGAAGATTGAGTCTATTTGTGCATGTTCCCGTATGTATAGATCTGAAGGATCTTCTATGTGTTTACCTTGAAGAAATTTCTCCGAATATATATATATATATATATGTGTGTGTGTGTGTGTGTGTGTGTGTGTGTGTGTGTGTGTGTGTGTAAGATTCTGTGTACGCGTTTTTTGTGTATATATACACCTGCTCAAAAGTTAAGCACAACCAGGTTTTTTTTCTGTTAGATTCTAAATTGTCTTGAGTTAAATGCCTTTGTAGATTTTTACTAAGACTCAATGCAAAATATATGCATATTATGCAATCTGTACATTTTATGCAATTTATGCATAATATGCAATATATGCATATTATGCAATCTATGCATATTATGCTATCTATGCTTAATATGCAATCAATGCATATTATGCAATCTATGCATATCATACAATCTATGCATATTATGTAATCTATGCAAATGCAATTTATACATATTATGCAATATGAGTTAAACTACACATATGGAAAATGTGTATTTTAAAGTCAACTTTGTAAGGAAAATAATTTATGGCAGAACATTATCAGAAAGAAATTTTCTTCAGTACGGTTATCAGTGTACTACACATAATCACAATTAATAAAAGTACATATAAAACACTGCAGGCTAGTATACTCATCTTGGTTTCTATACACACAACCTTTCGGCCACTGTTTTCTCCGGGCTTCTTCACCTACCTTTCGCCGTACTCAATAATAGAATAGCTGGGAAAAAGGCAAAAAGTGGCTGATGCGAGGTATCCCCAAGGCCTAGACGGTGGAATGAAAAGAGTCTACCCCTAGAATTCAAATAAAAGATGAAGTTCGGAATTCCTGCTAGGTTATTGACAGATAAAAAAAAACAATCGCACATTCTTGGGCTTGTTGTACATAAAGAAAATGTCAATATTTGGTCTATGTATTTACCCCCCACCAAAAAAAACCACCATGATCAGGTCAGTTTTTAAAGTGGAGTAAAGTTGGGTTGAATTCAGAGTTTTCCTTCTCCTAGACTGGTTGCCAAAACAAGACTAAAGAAACCAGTTTGCCCAACTATTTTATCTGTAGCTGGAGAAAGAACATGTTGATTCATTTGCAAAGAATATTAGCGCTAAATGAAACGCAAACTGCCACTTTCAGGATTTGAACTCGGGTCACCGTTTCCAACGAAAACAATCAGGGTTTCTTGAAGGCCACCGAAGCTTTTCAATGGTCTTTTGTTGGCATTCTCGAATTAAACATATTCTGTAGTGTCAGTTATTGTCATCCAGAAAAATGGAGAGAACACCATTCCATGATCATCAAAATTACGCGCAACTCTTTCCAGGATTTGAACTTGCCATCTTTGTCCATTGAGACTGCTTTATAAACTCGAGCCTGCAGTCATACGAAAACTGAACGACCATCAAATGTAACGTCTGAAACATAGTTACTGACAACTGCTATGTTGGTAATGGCTGATTGACGGATGAGGAGGGAAAACAAAACCACAACTTGTCATTAGCGTTAGAACATCGTTGCTTTATTCCATCCGTTCAGTCTCTGAGGCCGTGCAAACAAGTGGAAATGAATGACAGACACAACGCACGGAGTAAGTTTCTTCATTCTCGTTAGAACCAACTCTTCTCGTATCTTTAATTCGTTACTCTGTTCATGAGAACGATTGCCCTTCCCAAACACTAAAAAAGAGAAAATCAAGAAATCCATAGTTCCCGTCACGACTTAGATGTCTGATTGCTTGAGGCCTTGGCAAGACCCTGGGGTACTGGATTAAGATTGGTATGACGGTGAACCTTCAGTCTTGGAGCTTTCGCTTATGGAGACTACCCCTCATTATCATTATTCTCAGGTCCACTTTGACTCGGAGGGAAAGAACCTGTAAGAATTCCACCTATAGATCAAATCATTTCCTATACTTTAAACAATCTAACTGTGTACAAATAAATGACTGATATTAAATAGAAAATTAGTCTTTCATAGCAATAATTGAAACTATTAAGTATCTTAGGTATGGCATTAAACTTAATCTAATTGTGAGACTTCAGTCTTGGAGTTTAGGGAATATGGAGTACTCCTTTATTGCCATTACTCACAGATCTACTCTAACGCGAAGTTTTAATATCTGTTAGTGTCCCATCTAGAGGTCAAATAGAACATTTCAATCTTTTTCTAGGAATTATTTTCATTACATATTTAAAACCATACAGTTATGTACTGATTGTTTGTATTACATAGGAATACTTGATAAATAGAATTACTAATGTTAAATAGCAATATTTGAGCTCATTTAACTGTGTGCAAACAAATGTTGAATATTAGATATAAATATTAGTGTTAAATAGCAGCACTTGAAACCATTTAACTGTGAAAGCAAATGATAATTACTAAACAGAACTATTTGTATTAAATAGGAATACTTGAAACCTGTGTGCAAACAAATGGTTAATATTATTAACTGTGTACAAACAAATGATTACAATTAAAGTAAATAGTGTCACGTGATATCCCACTGGGAGGAGGAAGATTAATACTATCCTCCCGTTTTGAATTAATAGTATCTAGCCGTCAAAAAAGTGACCGTTAAGAGAGAATGTGGGTCACAGAGGTCGGGATGAGGACCAACAGATGTTTGTACCCAGTAACCGGACTTGGGTGGAATCTAGTAGCCCTAAGAAATCGGCTGACCAGGAAGGAGGAAGAGAGAAGCCAAATGATTGGCTGAGACCTCAAAACGGAAGTGGGGACCCCTTCCCCTCAGCGGAAATAGATAGTAAGAAAAATTAGTTTTTGAGCAGGGTTCGTAGCGGGCGGACGAACCATAGCCATTTTACTCCGGGTGGAAGACAAAAGAATTACTGAGACACGAAGGACCCCAGGCTCTTCAAGCCAGTGTAAAAAAAATAGAACAAAGTCTATTAGCCCGTGAAAGAAGAAAAGATTCTCCAGTGGAACCCCGTCGAAAGAAATATAAGATAAGTAACTTTGGGGCCATTTTCCTTTATACCCAAATTTCGTTTACCACTCTCTCTCTCTCTCTCTCTCTCAATTTGAAGAAAGATAAAAGTCAAGAAAAGACATTTATATTCGTGGACTGTCCAATTATTATATGTTTTGACACCTTGAAAGGTGTATATAACTGTAGTAAAGAAATTCATGTATTTTTATGTTACCATGTGGTCTATGTTGTTATTTCATGCTTCTTTTCAGCTTCTATTCGCCTTATGTTATCTTGCTTAGAATTGTCCTATTAATTCCTAAAATATCACACGGGAAACCGGAGTTGCCGACTACTACAATATTAATATTATTACGACTAAGACCTATAGGCCCGTATTCTTCTGTTATCTAAGGGAAAGAAGTTTAGCGGCCTGGTGGGTGTGTGATAGTGTGAAATTTGGAACCCCTTTGCCAGCGGCGGTCAGTCTGGCTCTAAATTAATCCCTCACGTAATATGAGAGTTTTTATATGCCTGAGAGAAAAACTCTGAACGAGGACTTATTCCATAGAGGATCAAGTGCCAACCTGCCCCGTCTTCACACGTGCGAAAATAAAGTCCCGTTTTGGGGATTTTAGTCAATTTGCCGTCACAATAGGAATACTTGATAGATAAAAATACAAATGTTAAATAATTGAAACCATTTTACTGTGTGTGGAGTTAATGATAAGCAGTTCCTTTTTCACTCCATATTTGTGCTCAGCCATAAGTCACGTGCAACAGAAACCGACTCTCATAAGATCAGTGCGTCCTTTTCTGAAAGTGAATATTTCAAACAATCTGCTCATTGTATCAACCTAAAACTCCTTGGTAGGTCTTGTAGTGAGAATCAGTTTTCGGACAAGATTCTATGAAAAAAGACCACCAGCCTCCACACTTCTTTTAATGGTGCTGACGAATACTCTGAAATTGGTAGAATATGGTGGAAATGGATTTAACCATATGCATCATTTACTAAGCAAAATAAAGTAACACTTTGAAAATAGAACGTGATAATATGCGACAAAAACTCACAAACCTTCAACCTAATAATTGTAACCTCTTCAGTACCCACCAAATCCATCCGATCCATTAAAAATACTTTAAAAATTAAAATATGTTTGCATTCATAGTTGACTAATTCTTTTTTTCAAGTAACTTTGTTATGTTTTGTCGAATACTGTACTCTGGAACATACAACGACGATTACCGGTGCAGCAATCTAATACTAATGGTCACTGCTTATGTACCGTCTACGTGTGTGCGGTATGGCCATATTTGTATAGCACGTCTGTGTGTGTGTTTTAATATACATATTCATAAACCGGCGGTGTTACGTCATCGAAACGTCCACGAATAACATTCATCCACTTCCATACGTACAGGCTGTCCCATCTACGAATGTTGATTATCACAAAATCTTTGTCCCAGCATTACGCTATATTTTAGCTGAGCTTAAAAACTTTAACTTGTCAAATCAGAGTTGCTCAATGAAATGCTTTCTTAAGATAGAATTAGACTCTAAATTTCTTATGCACGGATAAACAGTATATGGAAATCTCTCATGACGCATGCGCACAGGGTGCTTGTGTTCTTCCTTTTACCTACCACTTCAGACGTGATAACAATACAAATATCACTATATTTCGTCAGAATAGTGATTTTTTTATAGAATTATTTATGATAAATTTATCGGGGTTTAATTTATGAGTAGTTGGATAGATTTTATGTGTATATCTCGAAAAATTTTTGCGTGTGTGAATTTTCGAGTATTTCTTTACTTAACTAATCAGCCGCCAGCAGGATGTGACACAAGGTCGATTTTTAAGAGGTGTTAACAGTTTGGTTTGAATTCAGTTTTTTCCTTCTCCTAGATTGGTCACTTTACTAAAACTAAAGAGCTTCGTCTACTTTATTTTTACCCATAGTTAAAAAAAGGACATATGAATTCATGCCTTTCCCAAAGATATAAACGCGGAAGTTGAAACGCAGTCTCTTCCAGGATTTGAACTCAGGTCGCCCATTCCATTTCCTACGACGATAACCGTTACGCTGAGCTTTTATCTACAATGCTGGAAAAGATTTTGCATGTGTATCTTTAATGAAAGATTCTGTGAATTTGTGTGTGCTTGTCTCTGTGTGTATGTATGTATATATATGTGTGCGCGAGCGGGCGTGTGCGCGGACGTGTGTGTGTACGTGTGCGCATGAAAAATATTCTACGTGTGTATCTTTAAAAAAATTCCATACGTGTGTGTGAGTGTGTCTGTGTATGCGTGTGTATGCGTGCGTGTGTGTGTGAGTGCGTACGTGTGTGTGTGAGTGTATGTATGTGAGCGTGTGTGCGTTTGTGTGTGCTTGTGTGTGTGCGAGTGCGTTTGTGTGAATGTCTGTGTGAGTGTGTGTGTGTGTGTGTGCATGCGTGCGCGTGTGTGTGTGTAAGTGTATGTGTGTGTGTGTGTAAGTGTGTCTGAGTGTGTGTGTGTACGTGTGTGTGTATACTGAAGATGATTCTGGTTTCAGTTTCTTTGTTTAATGGCATATCAACCTTCGTGTGTTATTTAATGCCAAAGCAATCCTAGCAGAAAGAGTGTAGGGGTCCTATCTAACCCATGAATAGTGCTGATTAGCGGGTCCATACTTTTTCTAAGGATTTTTATCCGAAAGTGAATGTAATAGCGGGACCGGAGTTCGAACTCGATGACTACGGAGTCGCATTACAGCACGTTAATCATTGCACCACTGGGACTCCTACCAAGACATTTTTGTCTCGGTGTATCATGATGATTATCTATGTATATATGTATGTATAGCATGTATGTATGTCTATGTATTGAAATAAATCTGTGTTTGTACGTTGAAGAGTCTATGAATGTATACATCCTAAAGATTCTCTCTCTCTCCCTCTCTCTCCCTCTCCCTAACTCTTTCTCTCTCACACTCTCTCTCTCTCACTCATTCTCTCTCTCACATACACATACACTCTGTGTGTGTGTGTGTGTGTGTGTGTGTGTGTGTGTGTGTGTGTGTGTGTGTGTGTGTGTGTTGTCAAACCATATAGACAGCAGAATTATTGTCTATATTGATTCACACCTGCTTTTTGACCTCAGAAGTGCGCTAGACACATTATATTATAGTTTAATATTCACTGAAAATAAAAATGTTATTTCATGTCAGTGGAATGAATATAACTCGCCATAAAAATGTTGGAGTTACATGTTCTTTTCAATGTTGATGGACATAGAAATTATGAGACAATTTTTATACAAGCACTCCATAAATATTTCTATCATCCATTATATTTTATCACTATTTAAGCACCTTCTTTCTCCAAACAAATTAAGTTTTACAATAGTGAGAAAATGGCATTACGTTACAGTAACGTCTGTAAAAATGAAAAGGTGAAATCATGTGACCATAGAGCTGAATGAGAAACGTTTAAAGATATTCAAACGACCCTATGAATTTCACAAATTCATTAAAGTTAATCATTTCTGAATTGCGAAAGAAAAGTATATAAATGGAAATTTTTAAAAAGTCCATGATATTCGTTTAATTTCCCGAGTTCATTCGGAATTTTCGTCTTTTATAAAACCACAGGGGAAGCTCTGATATCCGTTAGTATATTCTCTCTCTTCCTCCTCTATCTCTCTCTCTCTCACACACACACACACACACACACACACACACAACAATTATTCTTGGTAAACAATAATAGCTTTAAGTAACTATTTTCAATGAATAATTTACTCTAAGATTTATGGTATCAAGTATTCCTATCTAATACAAATAATTTGCAAACAGATCTATTTGACCCATAGATGAGACTTGTCAGGTTTTACCACTCCGGGTGAGAGTGAACTTGTAAGTATTAGCAATGAAGAAATGATTGTATACTCCTCGAAGCTCCAGAACTGGAGTCCCACCGCCGATTGCTGTTTAATGTCATATACAGGACTCCTATTTTCTTGGATGAGGAGTCTTACTTCTTTGAATGGGATACAATCAGTGTAATACGAAGCGTCATCGATTGGGCTGAGGAAAAATATGGATGGTGTCGGTAAATTGTTTATCCAACTCCTTACAGTTGTAATATCAATCGAAGTGACAGTTTGCAGATTTTTCTAAACTTATTTTACGTGGCGGATTATTCGTGGACTAGTGATTAAAGTGTTGGACTGTGACATCGGAGTTAGCAGGTTCGAACTCCAGTCGCACTATTACGTTCACTTCTGACAAATAATCCTGAAAACGTGATAAACCAACCCTCTATCCCGCCTAAGATTTAGTTAAATAGTATGACTACTGTTCTTCTGTGAGGATGGTTCTGGCATTAAATAAACCACGAAGGTTGGTATGCCATTAAACTAAAAAAAATCAAATTAATCATTTATACGTAATTAGCATATACAGCCTTGACTGCGATATAAAAGTGATTTGAGTAAACAAACAATTGATTGTAATCCTGAGAAACTATATAGAGCAATGTCAAGGAAAATAGAATTTCAAAAACCACTGCGGTTGGGGCATTTAGCCTAATGACTAGAGTGCTCGCCAATTGTCTGGGAGACCCGGGCTCAATCCCAGGACAAGTCATACCAAATACTCAAAAAATGGTACTTGATGCTGCCTTGCTTAATACTCAGCATTGTAGGGATCAAGTGGAGCAACCCAGGGAATGGAGTAGCGCCTACCCCAAAACCTCGGTGTCGTAGCTATTGAAAAGGGAGCCTTCTGGTCGCCCTTGACTAAGGTCACCGACTTTACTCTTGTACAATAATTAGAAACCTCGTCTTTTTGTCCATTGTTTCCATTGTGTAATAATCCACGACCTTTATAAATATTATACTGTGACGAAGTTGGCTAATTTAGTAACTTCTATCCTCTTTGGATACATCCTTGTGCCAAACTAATCTAAGCTTAGTAAATATCTACGAAGGTTTCGAGCTTTATTGTGATAGCTGACAATCTTATTTTAGGGCTCAGTTCGCTAGTTCAATGACATTGATCGTCACCGAGTGATCTTCTTTTATATCATTGTACCATGCTCAGCTAAGCTTAGTAAATATCAAACTTTAATCTGTTTCTCTAGCCATGAAGCTATACAAGCAAGTAGACTCGAATGAAATATTTCTTGACTAAAACGGAATAGATATTCACGAATGGAAATAAATCTTTGTGTTTTAGAAAGTGAGAAGAGCGATTTTACGAGGATTTACGTGCAGGGACCCTCAGAATGCCCTTAACTCTTAAATTGACTGGTCGTACAAAACATTATATAAGCTTCATATTCCTTTTGCAATCTTATCTGCAGAGTCTAGCAATTTCTTACAATGTAAAGAAAAATGTTATTTTTTATTCACGTTTGACGGGTATTTCTTCAAAAATATTTTTCGGTCGAATACAATGGCCATTTTTCTCTTTTTTTTTTTAACATTTGGTGACAAGGGAGCTTGAAAATTGCACCTCCTCATAGAACTTGAAGAACGGCGACTTGATGTCTTTAGTAAAATCGGAAAAAACATTTTTTTGCAAATAATTTTCAATCTGTAGATATAGATTATACATCAAATACAAGGGAACTTATATATACATATATATATATATATACATATATATATATATATATATATATATATATATATATATATAGTCATCCACAGACAAACTGTTTCGTTCTGTCAGAACTCTTCAGTGTGGCTAGACACGCAGGACGCTCGAAGCCGGGATCGAAACCCATACGAGTATCATTAAATAAGTTTCCAGACTTTATTCGTATGGGCAGTTTTATTGATAGTACACACATGAAACTCTAGTCCCCTTCGAAGTAATCTCCTCCGTCTGCAATGCATGTGTTGTACCGTTACAACAACTTCTGGAAAGTCACAGCCTCTTTCATCTCCTCAATTGTCTCATAACGACAACCTCTGACCTTAGGGAATAAGCAAAAGTCACAGGGAGCAAGGTCTGGACTATAGGGAGGGTGACGAACTATCTTGATGCTCATCTTGGTCAAATAGTCTGTGACAAGGATGGAGTTGTGGACTGGTACATTGTCCTGCTGGAAATGCCACTGACCTGATCTGAAGAGTGCTGGCCTCTTCCCAAGGAATCTCTTCCTGAACTCCCTTAAAACCTCAGCATAGTAACCCTAACCCTAACCGTTTGGCCAATCAACTCTGGTGTATTGACTTCCTTACTCCTCCCACACCTCTCATCATCCCTCATAGACTCCTTGCCTTCCTTGAATCTCTTATGCCACTCAAAAACTGATGCTCGGTTCATGCAAGATGCTCCAAAAGCAGTCTGAAGCATTCTATATGTTTCTGTGGCATTTTTTTTAAGTTTAAAACGGAATTTTATTGCATATCGTTCTTCTAAAGTGTCCTCACGTCCAAATTGCATTTTTGAAATTCACCAGCTGTGACAATCAGGCTTTAGTAGGGTGTATTCCAATTGCTGCTGTAGCTGTTCATTTGAACCTGAAATCATAAAAATTGGTCAGTCATCTCATAAGATGTATAGCAATAACATTGTGAATTTTCAAGAGTCTACAACAATTTTAAATGCCTGTACAAAAAAGTCTGGAAACTTATTGAATGTACCACGTATCTTCAGCAAACTCACCCAAATTTATGTGGTAAAAGACAAAGAAAAAACAAGAATACTGTATTTTTTTAGAAAAAGGAAAGATCTAGTACTGTATTTTGTATTTAGACGGTATGGTTAATCCTATAAAACATCTGATTAACCCAAATGGTTACGCTTCAATAAATGTATGGACGGAATCTTACTTAACCCTGACAATATTTCTCCGTGGCTATAAAAGACTCCCGTTCTCTCAAACCGTTTTAAGATTCAATGATTTCTTTTTAACTATCATAAAACTGCAAATTTGGAAATTAAAATACAAATTTTACCGATTACATTGGTTATTTCTGTTAAAATTAAACTTATATTGCTTTTTCGTGGCTATGAAAAATTGATTTTTATATTCCAGTTTATATCAAATCTTTGACGTAATGAAGCCATTTAAAAAAAAGTTCTTATTCGCGTGATCAAGTTTTACTTGGATATTTTAATGTATCCATTACAAAAGTATCTCCTTAAAATATAGAAATAGAAATTTAATATTTAATAACACAAAAAGTATTTGCATGTTGGAAATATGCATAATTTTAATGTCATTATCTCAAAAATTGGGTTTCAAAAAACGAGGGGAATGAAAATTGGTACACTTACAATAGACAAAGTGATAAAATGAGATATTTTGAAGAGTGGAACTTTGCAAAATTATCAAAATTACAATAATAATGATTATATATATATATATATATATATATATATATATATTGGGGTTGTTTAGGTACAATGAAAAAACTGCATTATATCATGTCTCAAATTCAGCATAATACACTGACGTAGATAGATAGATAGATAGATACATACATACATACATACATACTGCTTAGTTCCGCAAGTGATAAAATAAATTTTCATCGTCAAATGCACAATCAACTCACCATCGGATGCTGGAGTTTTGAGAAATGTGGAGTGCCCCTTTATTGCCATCACTCCCAGGTCCACTCTGGCCCGGAGTTATAGAACCGGATAGGGTTCTATCTATAGGTCAAATAGAACTAAACTTTGTACTAATGCTAAATTGAATGGTTTGAAGTATAACTTTTTGTATGCTAAACTGAATTGTTTGAAATAGAATTGTTTATATGTATTAAACGGATTTGGCATTAGATAACCTACAATGGTTGATGCGCCATAAAACCAAACTAAACCAAATCAAACCATAAGATGCAATTTATACCCAGGACACCCCATTTTATGAGGACGAGGTCTAAGCCTTTTTCAGGGAATTAACTCAGCATATGATAAGCCCCGCCGATAGGTTGTATTGCAAAATATGCAGGCACGCTTAACATAAAGCAGGAAATGAAAACAGCGCCTCGAGTTCGAATCTAGAACGAAAATATTTGCATTTCACTTCGAGCTAATGCCAATGGAGAAAACCTGAATCCATCTTTTCTCTGCGGTGAATAGTAGGATATACAGGCTTTTCTAGTTTTTGTGAGGCAACTAATCTAGGAGAAGAAAAACTCTGAATTCTATCCTGCTGTACTTAATTTAAGAATTGACTGTGTTTCACATCCTGATTGTGACAGAGAGTTAAGGAAATACATACATTTTAACATTTTCTTCGAATTTTCTTATGATCTGAAATTGTAAAATACGTCGTTATCATTATCCCTGCAACAATTTAAAGAATGTATTTATCCAACCCCTCCACCACGAACAAAATGCAACAGAAGGTCAATTCGTAAGCTGAGAATGATTTGTTTGAATTCACAGTTTTTTTTTTATTTCCTCGATCGGTTGCTTTACCAAACTTAAAGCTGAGCTGCTTTAATATTTACCCAAAGCTGTGAGAAGAATAATCGGATTCTAACCTTTCCCAAATGTATTAGCGCCATGTGGAACAGTATCGTCCAGGATGTGAACTTTGATCGCCCGATCCATTTTCTACGACACATGCGCAATTAAAACTATAACATCCTTGCATATTGTATCTCTAACTTTTGGCTGATGGGTTCTCCGATCTTGCTCGTATGATCTGAAATGAAGACTCGATATTATTTAATATTTTCAGGTTGTATCAAATCAGCAATTAAATATAGACCTTCTGATGCATCCTGTACGCAGCGGAAGTCTTGGGTGAGTACAAACTGTAGAATACCAGATTATCAGAAGCTTAATCCTCAAATCCTGGAAGGTGGAGTTCCCATAGCGTAATAGTTAAAGTGCTGGACATTGTAGGAAGCAATTTCGAACTTCAGGCGAACTATCACATTAACTTTCAGACTATGGACAAGGTATGAACTTCCTTATATCTCCTTCTATAGATTAAATAGTGTCACTATTATTCTTCTACAAGGTTATGTAATATATTGGCCCTCGACCCAGCCGTCAATCAAGAAACAGGTGCATCCGGTCGAAGATATCACCTTAACCTGTGGGCGGGTTGAATTCGGTGCAGATGCGACGCCCACAAGAAGCAGGTTGACGTCAAACAATTATATAACCAGGTGCCTCAGACGGTTTGAGTTAGTTGGGGTCAGTTGCAGTTGGAGTCAGTTGCAGTTGGAGTTGGAGTTGCAGTTCGAGGCAGTGAGAACCAGCTCCAGACCTCAGTGACCCCCGGTTGAATAGCCCAGCAAAATGAGAAAGAAATGCTGCTATAGTCAGAGGAACTTGGGGTCCATATGTTGCAGTCTGTTCAGTCTCCAACTCACGACTCACACATAACCCTTTCGCAACCCTTTCGAGAATAAAGTGTGAGGGGTATATTTTTCTAAAGGAGTGTGTTCGTTCGTCATTATTGTTGATTATGTTTCCGTTTATATGTGTATACGTATAGTTGTATCACGGCTGTACAACAGTTAGTTATGGCATTAGATAGTCTACAAAGATTGATATGCCATTAAATCAAAGAAACCAAACCAAATCCTTGATGTTACAACAGAAGGTCATTTTCAAGAAAGAAATTCAATTGTTATAATAAACTAATTTTGATTAAAGAAGAAACACAGTAAACTATTTTCCTTGCCTCTACACATATATATATATATATATATAGAGAGAGAGAGAGAGAGAAAGAGAGAGAGAGAGAAAGAGAGATATCTTAGAATAATGTAGACACAGGATCAACAGCACTTTCGAACAGTCAGTTTCCCACCAAAGCGATCATCACACTCTCACTCACTTAGTGCCATTGACTGTGTCTACACTACTCTTAGACCCGTTATCCTCCCAGCTATGGACTAAATAGTACCACTACTGTTTTTCTAGGAGAATGGCTTTGGCATTAAATAACCTGCAAAGGTTGATATGCCATTAAACAAAGAAACCAAACCAGGCCAAACTACTCTTAGATCTACATATGCTCTGTCACCGATATTGACCACTCTTTATTTATGAATATGGCAATATATATATATATATATATATATATACAGGATTAATGAATTCATTTTTTTTATTTACCAATCTTTATCTGTCTATTCTTTCGTTCTCTCTCTCTCTCTCTCTCTCTCTCTCTCTCTGTCATTCTCTCATTATATATATATATATATATATATAATGAGAGAGAGAGAACGAAAGAATATATATATCGTATGCGCACACATGCCTAAATATGTTCATATTTTGTTTTTCTTTCCTCTCAAAATATAAGAAAAGTAAATAATTTCTATTTTTTCTGAATAACTCGAAGAATAAAATTCTTCTCTTAAATCCTGTCTAATCCAAAAAAAAGTTGCATTAACTTAAATTTCAACAAAAGATAATTCGAGTAAAAAGAAAAAAAAAGAAATGTACATCTTTTTTCGGATTTTACGAAATTTTTTTTACTCTGCTTTCTGTGAAAAAAAAGCAAATAATTTAAAATTAATCCTTATGGGCTGATGCAAAAATTTCCAAAACCATCTTTGTACAATGTTGTGTAATACAAGGATAAGGCAAAAATTTCCAGAACCATCTTTGTACAATGTTGTGTAATTCAAGGATAAGTCAAAAATTTTCCAGAACCATCTTTGTACAATGTTGTGTAATACAAGGATAAATCAAAAATTTCCAAAGCCATCTTTGTACAATGTTGATCAATACAAGGGTAAGGCAAAAGTTTTCCAGAACCATCTTTGTACAATGTTGTGGAATACAAGGATAAGTCAAAAACTTCCAGAACCATCTTTGTACAATGTTGTTGAATACAAGGATAAGTCAAAAACTTCCAGAACCATCTTTGTACAATGTTGTGTAATACAAGGATAAGTCAAAAATTTCCAAAGCCATCTTTGTACAATGTTGATCAATACAAGGGTAAGGCAAAAATTTCCAGAACCATCTTTGTACAATGTTGTGTAATACAAGGATAAGTCAAAAATTTCCAGAACAATCTTTGTACAATGTTGTGTAATACAAGGGTAAGTCAAAAATTTCCAGAATCATCTTTGTACAATGTTGTGGAATACAAGGATAAGTCAAAAACTTCCAGAATCATCTTTGTACAATGTTGAGTAATACAAGGGTAAGTCAAAAATTTCCAGAACCATCTTTGCACGATGCAATCGACGTATTCTACAGCCCAAGCGCACTGGGCTGTCATGAAGTTAGAGTTTGCTGGTTAATATTTTAAATAATTTCTACAGTAGTGAGTTTGATAATCACTGAGTGTTATACCCTTAAATCCTTGTTTTATACTAGGCTAACATGAGTAAATATCAAAAGATGTTACTGTAATCAGATTTTTGCATATCTAAATCTATATTGCTATCTATACTGGAGGCGCACTTGGTGTGATAGTCACGGTCGTTGAAAGTAGACACGGTGACTTGAGTTCAAATCCTGGATAAGGCTGTTTGCGTTTCAGTTTTGCACTAATACCCTTGAGTAGCGATGAGTAAATAGTAGGGCGGATTATACTTTTAAAATGTAGTTTGATAATCGATCAAGAAGGAAAATTCTTAATCCAAACCAGTTGTACAACTGGAGTGGAGGAAGAGGCTCAAACAGGCTATTCATACCAAGACATGCTGCACAAGAAGCACCCCACGACCGAACCAGTGAGAGTAAGATACCAGAGGTGTGCTTAGAATAAAGGCTATCATTGGAAAAAAGTGGACTCGCGTTCAAACCCTGCACGGGCTGTTAACATTTCACATTCTCGTTAAGTCCCTTAAGAAAGGCATGAATCTTAATGTTCTCATTTTGCTTCTCAGCTATGGATAAATAGTAGGGCAGCCTGTGTTAGTTAGCGTTGATTAGACAACTAATCTAGGAGAAAGAAAATTCTGAATTCTAATCAGTTGTACTCTGCTATAAGATTGACTTTGTATCCTGTCCGTCGAAGAGGGATTAAGTAAATATATACTCGAACAGTCACTTTACGACTATTAGTAGGACCCGGTGCTAAAAAACGCTCTTAAGAAAAGAACTACTCAAAAAACCTAAATATGAATGTACAATGAACGCATTTCTCTAACCTTTAGGCATAAAATGACTCCAGACGGATTGACATGTCGTTAAAATCAATGAATCAATCATCTCAGAAATTTTAACAGATACAATAATTTTTTTATTTCAAATACAGTTCTCCAATTTACCAAACGAAGCCGCCTTAATAAAAACATATCTTCACCAACAATATACAATTTATGATCGGACATAAGTGCAAGTATGCAAACGTATCCAGGAAATGGTTTCCAACATTCTTATCCGTAGAGATAGAAATGAACTCGTGATTACGTTTGGTGTTTTGAATCTAAAGTTCTCATCTTACCCAACCAATGGAAGCAGGCTCACCGAGAAGCGATCTGCCCTCAAGGAAAGTGAAATTGCATTGCCCGGAGGTCAGATACCGATATTTCTCGCTGGGTGTTGCAAGTGATCGTAAAAACTCACCGAAGAAATTGAACAAATACGTTGCGTACAGAACAACCACGTTTCATCTTTACATGCCATCGTTCCCGTAGGTCGCTCTGTTTTTGTTTTTTTTCGAATTCTTCCCCCACAAAGCACTCCCACTTCTTCAACCTCAAAGTTGATATCTTTGAATCTCAAGATTAACTGATTTTAAAGGCATGTCAAACTGTTTAGTGTTATCTTATTCGTAGAGGTTAAGAAATAATGTTCATTACATGTTTATATTTACAATTTTTGTTTAGATGTTTCTTCAGAGTTTTTGGACACATTCATATGATATCAAGTATTCCTATTTAACACAAATAATTTGTACGGTTATATGGTATCAAATATTCAAATCTAATACACGTAATTTACATACAGTTATATCATATCAAGTATTCCTATCTAATACAAGTAATTTGCACACAGTTATATGATATCAAGTATTCTTATCTAATACAAATAATTTACACACAGTTATATGATATCATGTTTTCTTATCTAATACAAATAATTTACACACAGTTATATGATATCAAGTATCCCTATCTAATACAAGTAATTTGCACACAGTTATATGATATCAAGTATTCTTATCTAATACAAATAATTTACATACAGTTATATCATATCAAGTATTCCTATCTAATACAAATAATTTGCACAGTTATATCATATCATGTTTTCTTATCTAATACAAATAATTTACACACAGTTATATGATATCAAGTATTCCTATCTAATACAAGTAATTTGCACACAGTTATATGATATCAAGTATTCTTATCTAATACAAATAATTTACATACAGTTATATCATATCAAGTATTCCTATCTAATACAAATAATTTGCACAGTTATATCATATCATGTTTTCTTATCTAATACAAATAATTTACACACAGTTATATGATATCAAGTATTCTTATCTAATACAAATAATTTGCACGTAGTTGTATGATTTCAAGTATTTTTTTCTCGTAATAATTTATACACTATTATATGGTTTCATGTAACTATATCTGTTTACTAATTGTCATTTGTTTGCACACAGTTAAATGGTTTCAAGCAACTAATAATAATCTTTAGTAAACAATTATGACTTTAAATAAATATTCCGAATAGAAACAAATTTACAGCTACATAGCATCAAATTTGCCAATTTAATATTAATAGTTTTCAAACAAATCTACTTCATCAAATAATTTGCAAACAGATATATTTGACCCATAGGTAGGATTCTAACAAATTGTACCACTCCAGGTCAGAGTGGAGCATGAAGGTAATTGCAATGAATGGTTACTCCACACTCCCCAGATCTCCGGTACCGTAGCCTCACTACTAGATGTACTACAGTTATATGGTTTTGAGTAACTAGTAATGTTTAGTAAACAATTATAGCTTCACGTACCTATTCTTAATACAAATAATTTACAGTAATATATAAAGTATTCCGGTCTCATAGAAACATTTTGCTCACAGTTGTATGGTTTTAAGTATTTTTATCTAATAATAATACATACACAATTATATGGTTTTAAGTTACTAATAATCCTAAGTAATTATTGCTTTTAATAAACTATTTTTGATAAAATGCAGTAATATGGTTTTTGTTATTCCTATCGAATACTAATAATTTTAAAACCGATCTATTTCATTCAGAGATGGGACTTTAACGAGTACTACTAAGCCAAGACAAAGTGGACTTGGGAGTAATTGCAAAGAGTACTCTACAATCATCGTAACTCTAGAATGGGAGCTACACCACCTATGTATTTAATGTCATACCCAAAACACTTCTTTCGTGATGGGTCTTATCCCTCTTCAGCAGATGCAGTTGGTGAATAAAAGCTGGGTGCTGGTTATTCGTAATCATCTTGAGTTCTTCGTTTACGAGATTATAACCTTTCGTCAAATAAATTCTCCGGCTTTCTTGGAATCATTCAAAATTCTGGAAATTAGATACACGTCAAGTTTCACGGATTATTCGGACGAGCCTACCCATTCTAATCGCAATGCATTCGACCATTTCACTCTCTTTCTGGACTCTTTTTTTTTCTGTCTAAATTTATGAGTTATTTTATAATTATTGATGATCAAAAGGGATAGAAACCAAGGTATGGGTTACTGAAATTAAAAGGATGATGCTTGTAGCGTAACGGTTATCGTCGTGGGATATAGAATCGGTGATCCAAGTTCATATCCTGGACAAAGCTGTTTGTGTTTCACATACTGCAAATACTGCAAATACCTTTAGGGAAGGCATGTATCTAACTAATACACCCTTAGAGATAAATAATGCGGCAACCAGTCAAGGAGAAGGAAAATTCTGAATTTGAACTAGCTGTACTCCACTTAAAAATGATCTTGTGCAACGTCCAACTCGTTAATGAAAGATGTTGAAAGTTATTGAGACAACAAAGAGCTGGAAAAGGAATAAGGACTAGGAAAAAGGTGGGAGGCCGTGGCGTATTGCCGAAAGTGCTGGCCTGTAGCCTCGACGTCAACAAGTTCGAACTGTAATCATCAGTTTCTTTATCTTTTAATCCATTTGTCTGACTTCCTCTTTTGATGAGATTTTTGCTGCAGAGGTTGGTTTCAAAAAGTTTTGCGTTCTTCTGAGGTACTCTTTTCTTTCATCTCTGTTTAATGGTGCCTTCTTCCAATATTCCAAGTACTTGTAATTTTCCTTCTCTCCAAGCATTCTGTTTCTTTTCCTGATAAGGCAGTTCTCTTCCTTCTGCAGTTTTTCTTTTTCTACTTTTCATTATCAGCATGGCATATTTTTCAATCCCTAATTTCATTCCTATATCCTGGCTGTAAATTAAGTTTAATTTTTAAATAATACCTTCGGGAAAAATATGAACCCCCTTATCCTCTCCCCCCAGCTATGGGTTAACTTGTACTAGTACTGTTCGTCTACAAACATGGCCTTAACATTAAACAACCCTTGAAGGTTGATATGGCATTAAAACAAAGAAATCAAACTAACCCCAAAAACTAGTAGAGTACTAAAAACAATTGCATATTTCATATACCTGAAGAAAGCCGAGTAACCTGTCAGATGAAACATTGTGATAAAAACAAGATAATTGATGAAGAAACTTTAGCGTTCGAAGAACCTTAAATAGGGCTGTTTTGATATAGCACGATTACAGTAAAGAATGGAGGCATGTGACGTAACGATTATTGTCGTTGGAAATGGACATGGCAACTAGAGTTCAAATCCTGTATGAATTCGTTTTTGCTTCCCTATCACGCAGATGCCCTTGAAAATAAAACGAATCTTCTAGTCTCTCTTCAGCTATGAACAAATAGTTGAATAGACTGAGGCCTTTATGTAATTTTCTAGCTTAGCTGGCGACAATGAACTTAGCAGATTCAATGCGGTCGCAAGATAACATCAATAAAGTGGTTTCACAGGAAAGAGAATATGATTTATTGCCTATGGATTGAGTGACAGATATTTCCGTTCGCAGATAAGATCAACAAATTACCGGAAAAGAAAACGGAAGTATGTAAGTTCCGATAACCAGCCACAAACAGAAAAATACGTGAGGCGAAGAGGATATTCATACTTCTGCATGGGACTTGAAAAGACAATATAAAGTCTGTAAATTTGGACTGAAGGTAGAGATCTGCTGGTCGCTCAAGTAAAGGGGGAGATCCGCTGGTCTCTCAAGCGAAGGGAGAGACCTGCAGATCACTCAAGCAGACCTGTCAGCTCCTCATGTGTGTTCTCCGGCAGCCGCACTACTTCACAAAAAGAGTCCCCGCTACAAAAGGAAGATATGTGTGAACTCTCTCTGACGGTATTCCAACTACAAACAATCGTCACCGTCGAAGAATAAAAATATAAATTATATTTTTATATATCAACGAGTTTATCGTTGTTTGTCCAGCGATTCAATATACGACATTTTCTCTTATTATGGAACCAGTTTTTGGAGAAAAAAAATGAATTCACACCAGTTGAACTCCGTTTAAAAATTGACCTTGTGTCGCATCCTAGTCGTTGTGGAGAGGTTGGGGAACTATATACATTACCAAGAGAAGTCACTAACTGTTCACGTTCTTTTTCAATCATAATAATACAAAATGTCTCTTTGCTTTATTTATTCTATTTAGTTGTTATTGATTAAGTTGGGAGTATTAAATTAAAAGTAATCAGGTATAGATATGAGTGTATATAAAAAAAAATGACAGCGTCATGATGTATAAAAACACCATGTTAAGTTTTAAATTTCATTATTTATATGTAATGAAAACTTGATTGATGATGCAAATTTTTCTATTGGACAGGTGAAGTATTTTACACGCATATATTTTAATTGATGCAGTTTTGATGAAGAGTATTTTTATCACAGAAAACATCCAAGACAAGCAAGTCGAATGGCAGCGCTGAAGAAGAACAAATTGATGAAATAAACTATTTTTAAAATAAAATTGTGAACAGTTCAAAAATCTAATAGTCCTACCCGGGATCAAATTGTGAACAGTTCAAAAATCTAATAGTCCTACCGGGATCAATCTTCTAATATCCGTAAAAAGTGGGAGTCCCATGGCGTTATGGTTAAAGTACTGGGCTGTAGCCTCGAAGCGAATTCGAACTCTAGTCGCCCTAATACGTTCACTTTCAAACAAATACCCTTGAGAAAAGTATTGAAACCCCATTATCTCCTAGTTAGGTTAAACAGTATTACTGCTGTTCTTCTACAAGGAGGCATTTAGCATTAAATAACCCACAAAGGTTGATGAGCCATTAAGCAAAGAAATCAAACTTATAGCCAAAAAAAGCAGTTATGTTAAAATCGACCCAAAAATTGCATCTAAATCTTGTTGCAATTCTCGTTTACATGTGACTTAAACTCCTCTCGCAAAATAGCGACTACATCGTTCAGTTATTTTAACTTCTTATTTTATTATCTGAAATTGCATAGAAAACGAGAGAAATTAAATCGAAAATAAGGGTTCGTTTTTGGCTGGCGTCATCTGTTCCCGAACTTCCCGTCCGAATCTGCAATACCGCTAAGCCTGGAACTCTCTTCAAGATCGTGTGTCCTTGTTTTGTGTAGCGTACTTAATTTCTTTATTGCTTCCACATTGATGGCTGGCCAACCAACGGGTAAGTGAGGGAGGTACAGCGAACGCCACGCCATCTTACGTCTACGTCACCCTACTCGTTGTGTTTAATACCTTCAACCGACTCCCGATAAAGAAATTGGCAAAAAGCAGCCACAGATGCAATCATCAAGTCCGACATTACCCAGGAATCGATAGCGAACTAACGTCACGGGCGAGGACATTACACCAGGAATAGCTCATAATATATTTAACGCGGCCATACAACTAAAACTTGGATCTGTTCCAACATCCGGGCATTTGGTGTGTGATATTACCGTCCACAAGCGGACGTTTGTGAGATGTTGTGTGCGTAATTTTGCGTCTCAATTTTGCGACTAAGAGTTTCGCCAGTGACGTCAGCTGAGTTCAGCCAATGTCGACTTTATCCTTTGGATAATCAGCCACTGACACTTGCAAGATTTCTTTCCTTCCTCGTCGTTGTTGACGCGTCATTTATTTGTTTATCCGGTGACGTCAGAAAACATTTATAGCTTCATGTTTGTTTGTTTATACAGTCTGGACTCAATCTGCAAACAAAAGCAAAGCTACTTGCTCAGTGGCAAGGCACAGGGCCTGGGTGTCAGTGGTTCAAACTTTTGTTAGTTTATTTATTTATTGTATATATATATTTATGTGTGTGTGTGTGTGTGTGTGTGTGTGTGTGTGTGTGTGTGTGTGTGTGTGTTAGTCACGAGACTGACATGTGCAGCTGAGAAAACAAATTATTTACTTTGGATTTTACTCGACTACCCGAGTTCAAACGAAGAACAAGGCGTTTTGCATTTCACATAACACTAATAGCTTCGGGAAAGGTATACATCCAACTAACCTTCTTTCAGCAGAAGACAGACTGGGATCTTTAACATATCTAAGTCAACCGGTCTGAAGGGAGGAAAAATTTTGCATTCAAACTAGTTGTACACCTGGAGAGGGATGGGCTTGGCCAGTCTGTTCGTGCCCAAGATACACTACATGAGATACACCCCTTGACTCAGAATGGTTACTTTGTCCCTTTGTCTGCTGGCCAGTAGTTGAGCACTTTTCTGATTAAAAAAACTTTTCATAACGATTTGTTCCTTCGCTATATATATATATATATATATATACACAGAGTGCGGAAGTAAAATTAGGAATATAGTAATAAACGACTCTATTATAAAAAAGATTAATTTCAATTTGAAAAAATAAACAAAAAAAAGAATACCGACACAAAATAAATTTACTCAATATGGCCTTAATTTTTTTTTTTTTTTTTTTTTTTTTTCAATTATTTTATCAAAATACCTTCGAACCGATTTGCATGCCTTCAAAATAAATTCTTCAAATATTTTATTCTATTCCAACACAATAGCAGTGTTAAGTAAACCAATATTTGAATGAGAATTTACATCTGTTTTGTTTTCTAAAACCCCCATATAGCGTAATCTAGGGGGGGTTAGGGTCGGGGCTTGATGAAAGACATAAAGAAGATTGAATCATTTCGGAATTCTTGTTACTTTAGGGGGCTTGGTTTAAGCGTTAAGCAAATCATTGATTTTTTGTCATTTTTTTCTTGCTTACTCATATTGGGCTGAATTGTAATAAAGAAAAAAGTGCTTGAATAATAGAGCTAATCTTTAATAAAATTTAGATCTGTCAGGGTTTTTTTCAAAAATTGAACCAATCAGACTAAAAAAATGGTTTAAAAATTATTCGATATTTTTTCCCTACCCATATATATATATGTATATATATACGGCACGTATATATATATTAAACAGTGTCAATTTTTTTTATTTTTGCGATCATAAGACCAAGTCCAAGGAATTAAATTCTATTTTTAAAGGCGAAATATCAAAAAATTAAACATTAAGAAGTATAAAACAGTGTTTGATCGGGAGGGGGGTATATTTGCTTTTTGGGGGAGGTGCCTTTGTTTGTTTTTATTTGTTTTGTTTTTTTGGTTTTTTTTTTTTTTTTTTTGCCAAATGCAATTAGAAATAAATTGTCTCTTTGTTCAAATACTTCAGACAATTATACTGTATTATTGCTCACGAAAAATAGTCTCATAAGAAATTCCTTTGTTATGATAACACAATTCATGATTGAAGTAATGAAAAATATAAATAAATGTATTATGATTTATTTGCTTTAAAAAATTCAAATCTATCGATAATTTTTTTCATGGTTAATTACTTAGTAGACTACACTAGTTATTATCCTCTTTCCTCCCTTATTTCCTTCTTTCTATCTTCATCTCAGCCGATAATTTTCGATACTTCATAACGGTTATCGTCGTAGGAAACGGAATCTGCGACCAGAGTTCAAATCCTGGACGAGGCTGTTTGTGTTTATTTTAGTGCTAATATCCTTGAAAAAGACATGAATCCGTATATTCTCCCCGAATCTATGGGTAAGTAGTAGGGCAGACTGGGTTCTTTTACTTTGGTTAGTCAACCAGTCTAGAAGGAAAACTCTGAATTCAAACCAGCTGTACTTCGCTAAAACAATTAACCTTGTGTCACATCCTGTCCGTGGTGGAGGGGTTGGGTAAATGCATACTTCGATATTCAGTTTATGTTTTTTTTTCTCTTTTTTAATTTCTCTTTCCTTCCAAATAATTCTCTCTTCACTTTCTTCTTTTTTCCTCCCTCACTATAACTTTATATAGCTCTATCTTTTTCTGTGTTTTTTCTCTCTTTTTAAATGTGTCTTCCTTTCCTTCTTTTTTTGCTTTCTTCTGTTTACTTGTGTGATTTCAAATCTCTGTCGGTCGATGCTCAGAATCTGCTGGCTGTATCCTTTACAGATGGGTAAAATACCCCGTATAAAAAAAACGGAGATCTAGTGGTGAGGCTCTAGTTCTAGACATTTATGGAGTGTGCATTACCCGTTCATAGCCTTTACTCCCAGGTCCACTCTAAACGGTAAGACCTGCTAGTGTCCCATGTGTGGGGCAAATAAATGTCTAAAAATTATTCATATTCAATTGGACTAAGGTACAAGCAAAATCTCTTAGAATCAACAAACGAAAGTATAAATGTTGACATACAATCAACGGGATCCCCTTACCTCTACGTATAAAATAATCTTACACGGTTAGACATGCTTTTAACATCAATCAAGTGATTTCAAAAGATTCCAGTCGACTGATGTTCCTGTTTTATCAACTCGTAAACACGGCTAAAACTGTTATCTCAACCCCATAAACGAAAACTACTGCCATTTATGACGGGTACTATGTTATTCCTTAAAATAACTAAAATGTTACAAGTGAGAACTGCTGGCAACTTTGATCAGATTTGTATTTAGTCATTAACCATAATTAACAGTTTTAGAAGCAAGTTTAATTCTTAACTTAATGAATCTGTAAGAAAGAAGAATTCATTGAAAGGAAAATCGATTTTTCGTTATCGACCGACGATCAGACAGGTTTCGACTTCTAATAAAAACGAAACATACTTAACAGTTAACTTCCCGTCAGTCACTTGCCAAGTGAAGGTTGTTGAGAATGTTGTCTTCTTTTTTTTTTCTTTTTTTTTAAGTATCTTCAATTTTTTTTATTCTTTTCATTTATTTTTTTTTAATTTCTTATTTATTTATTTATTTATTTATTTTTGCTATTTCTATTTGTTCACTGCTTGAAGCTTCGATTCAATTTAGACACAACCTCATTACCTGCTTATTTGGATCCGTAGTTATTTTGCTTTGGTTTTGTTTTTTTTTTTTGTTTTTTGTTTGCTTATTTTTTTGTTGTTGTTGTTGTTGTTTTTCTTTCTTTCTTTTTCTTGTCTAATTTCCCTACGGTGTTTACCTCACAGAAATTCGTTTAATGCAAAGGCATGTCAGCAAAATTAAATTAACTAAATGTTATTTTATTTTCGTTTCTTACTTCGATGGAAACAAACGCTGGCAGATTTCCGGTGCCAAACATAGCAAAGGACTACGTTATCGTGGATCTTTCCTTTAATTCCTCTGCAAATGTTTTTTGTTTTTGTTTTTTATTTGTTGGTTTTTGTTTTTCTTTTGTTTTTGTTGTTTGGTTTGTTTATTTGTTTGTTTGTTTTATTTTTGTTATATTTTTGCGTTTCTTTTTTTTTTTTTTTTTTTTTTTGCAATTAGTAAAAACAGCTCTAAATCACCTTAAACCATTTCTTTCGCTATCAAATAGCAGCTTCATATCCCTACCTATCGACCTTCGTGCATACAACAATCATGGCTTAAAAACCCTGGCAATATCGACTGTTGTTCAAATCCAAGAAAAAGTAACTTGTTGAATATTGATTTCTAAATTATTTCTTTATATCCAGTATGACCTACCAAATATCAGTCGACTGAATTTTTTAGAAGAAGCGTGATGATTTTTATCAGTAAGGGTTTTTGGATTATTGTCTAAATCTTTATTTCCACAACGTTTCGGCCGATATGTCCTCCGGTCCACTCTTGGTTGTGTGGAGTACGCATTTGTTGCCATTACTCCCAGGTCTACTCTGATCCGGAATTGTAGCACCCGTTAGGGCCCCATTCATCGATCAAAGAGATTTGTTTACAAATTATTTGTATTAGATAGGAAAATTTAATCGCGTGCAAAAAAATTATTTATAAATCTATATTTCGTATGACCTACCATAGATCCTAATAATCAACTTGCCCGTTCACAGATGGATCGTATGAGACTTCTGTAGTGTAGCATATAATCCCCTGGTTGGTGATATTGGTTTTCTGCTCAGATAATTCGATCTCTCCATGATACATGTTGGTCTCAAGATATGTATCGTAAAATCTTGTATGTCTCGACTAACCCACTGATTATACAGTTTTCAAGAAACTTTCGCAGGATCTACCTATGGGTTGCATTAATATTTTATGTACCTCACACTCACCACTAGGTCTTGCTGTTCATAGCTAAATACCGGAGTATTCGAAGAAGACCAAATTACTTAATATTAGCAAAAAATAGCCTACCTAGGGTAATGGCGTCTCAGTCCCTTTCAAGAGTTTGGTTTGGTTTATCTAACTACATATGATTTATTTGATGCTAAAATTTAATACATTTGTAAATGTTTGGTTGCAATCATAACTATGTTTTTATTGCTCCATTGCAATGGTTTTTAATTGCATTTCTTATTTGACCAATCATATATTTGCACAGTTATATAATATTAAGCATTCCTATCTAATACAATAATTTGCGCACAGTTATATGATTTCCAGTATTCAATATAACAATTTGTAAATAAATCTTTTATCCATGCATGAGTACCTAACAGGTACTACCACTCCGTGTCAGAGTAGACCTGGGAGTAATACAATGAAGTGGTACCTAACACCTCCTAGAGCCCCACGCGTGAACATTCAAGTTGATCACTAGGATCAACGGTAGGTCATACGGAATATAGATTCTTATATCAATTTTTTGCACATGGTTATATGATAGACCGACTCATTGGCCTAGTGGGTAGAGTGTTCGCTAATGGTCCGGTAGACCTGGGTTCAATCCCAGGTCGCGTCATACCAAAGACTTTAAAAATGGTACTTGATGCTTCCTTGCTTAACACTCAGTAATATAAGGTACGTATCAAGGGTAAAGTGGAGTAATCCAAGGAAAGGAGTAGCGCTGTCTCCTACACCTCGGTGTAGTAACTATTGAAAAGAGAGCCTTCTGGTCGCCCACGACTAAGATCGCCAACTTTATTTTAACTTATATGATATCAAATTTTCCTATCAAATACAAACAATTGGTAAACAGATCTATTTGAACCATAAATATGACATTAACAGGTACTACCACTGCGTGTCAGAGTAGATCTGGGAGTAATACAATGAAAAGGTCCTCTACAGCCTATAGAGCTCCAGAACTGGCACCTCACCACTGAATGCTGTTTTGTGTCATATGTCGATTTCTAATAATAGCGTAGTATCAATTGTGGAGTTCATATACGCGGATCTGGATCCAACATTCTTTATTCATGTAAGTTTACGGCATAATCATTAACTCATCAAAATATTTCCTCTGGTTTTTACGCAACATTACAGCTAAATAATGTATTCCACCGTAAAATAGCGATTCAGGTTTTGATAACATGAATTCTTCGAGGAATTATTTTAAGATATTCAACAAGATGGAATCTTGGAATTTTGCTTGGTAACGAAAAATTTCAGAAAATGGCATGTCTTGAAAATATGATGCATATGGAATAACTTCTTATTCCGGCATTATGATCGTTTGCTGCGTCATATTTGCAACTTGATTGATTGATTGATAACAGTTGCGTGATTCAAAGTCATCATTTCTATTTAATTAGTCATTTATCTACAAACAATTATTGGGTTTCTAATAATTAAACCTTTGTTAACAATTAAACTTCAAGAAACAATTCTTATAACAAATAATGTGCTGCTAAAAGGTTAGAGTGTTCGCCAATGGCCCGGGAGAGCTGGGTTCAATCCCAGGTCGAGTCATACCAAAGACTCAAAAAATGGTACTTAATGCTACCTTGCTTAACACTCAGCATTATAAGGTAAGGATCAAGGGTAAAGTGAAACAATCCAGGGAAAGGAGTAGCGCACTCCCCTACACCTTGGTGTAATAGCTATCGAAAAGGGGGCCTTCGGGTTACTCTCGACTTTATAATTTATATAGGAATTATTGTAATCTATCGTCTTGAGCGGTGGTGAACCCGGTCGTATATAAAATCAAAGTGACTACCGTAAAAACAAAAATTCATGTGCGTGATACCCGTGGCATAAAAAATGCCTATATGTAAGCTGTGAACAATGAGAAACAAGCAATGCGTGGGCGTGATACCTGGGACATAAAAATGCCTGGGTGGGAGCCGCGACTAAAGACGAACAAACATTGCGATGGTGTAAAACATGGCCAAAGAAAAACAAGCATTGCGTGAGTGAAGAGGCGTGGCCATGTGGGTCAAGTTGGAGCTTTAAGACTATATAAGTAAGTAAAGTTGGCGACCGTAGTCAAAAGTTCCCTTTTCATTAGCTACTACACCGAGGTGTAGCGGAGGGTACTACTCCTTTCCTCGGATTGTTCCGCTTTACCCTTGATCTGTACCAAATAATTCTGAGTGTTAAGCAAGGCAGCATCAAGTACTATTTTTAGTATTTCGTATGACTCAACCAGGGATTGAACTCCGGTCTCCCGGTCCAGTGGTGAACATGCTACTCCCAAGGGCAATGGTCTGGAATTTGGGTTAAAGTTCAGTATCCACAAGCTATTGTGACTCCTGACAGCTCCTTTTTGTGTGCTAACTCTCTCCGACTGGTCTCCTGGTCCACACAAGCGTCACCATCGAAGAATAAAAATAGAAGTTTATATATATAGATATATATATATGTGTGTGTGTGTGTGTGTGTTTCTCGTTGTTTGTTATGATCCAGTGGTCGTATACAACATTATTCCAACCTAATAGAAATCATTTCAAGTTATTTCAAGTTCTACAATGTAATGCTAATAATTACAATGTTTCAAATGATTATTTCAATTTAATAATATTCATTTGTTTGCACACAGTTATATGATTTCAAGTAACTAATTATAATTTTTAGTAAACAATTAGTTTCAAATAACTATTCGTAATGTAAATAATTCCCATTTATATACATGGTATCAAGTATTCATATCAAATACAAATAATTTTTAAATAAATCTATTTGACCCATTGATGACCTTAACAGGTACTACCACTGTCAGTGAAATTGAACTTGGGAGTAATGTCAACAAAGAAGTATTCTACATTACCAAGAACTGGAGCCTCATCACCGATACAGTTTAGTTTTATACACAAGACACTCGGTTTTGTGTAGGAGGTTGCAACTCGATAACGAGTTTTGTTATGCATCCTATTCGACCAACAGTTTGTCCGATTTCAAGAAATTCGTAAAAAAAATTATCTTTTAATTCCCCCGGCCAAAAATTCTTCTGTTAACAATTTTTACGTCTTCAAAATATAATCGGGGTATCACTGATTGCCTAAACTGTACACAGACAAATTTATAAACACTGCCTGTTCTCTAATAATAATTGACATATTTTCAGATCAAAAAAAAAAAAAGACACGCCACAAGACATCATTGTCAGATCAAATTTTCCAACAAATTTCTACAGAGATGTCAGTGTGGTTTATTAAATGCTGACTGTATCCTTTGCACAGGAGTAAAATACACCCATCTCCTCCCCAAAAGAAGAGTATCCTATGAACGGATCGAGTGGTGAGGTTACACTTCCGAAGATCTAAGAAGTATAAAATATCTGTTGTGAAATTGAAAGGTATAAGTCGCAGACTGCTGTCTCTGGTGAGCCAACCGGGGTTCGTCATTCAAAGAGACAACGAGTAGGTGCTGTATATGCAGGCAGAACAGCCGACGTTTACGTGAATCCAGCAGCCGTCCTCAGCTGGATAAAAAAAACAGGTGGTGAGCTGGACGAACGATAGAAATGAAATGTGAAAACGAAGCAGTGTGGATTGAATTCCTTTCATAGCAACAAGTTCATTCCTATTACTCCAAACTCCATTCAGGTCGGATATGGTTGTACCTGTTGGGCTTTTATCAATAGGTTAAACAAATATATCAAAAATTATTTGTATTTGATAGGAATACTTGATGCCATATAACTGTAAATTATTTACCTTAAGAATAGTTACTTGAAGCAAAAACCTTTTACTAAGATTTATTATTACTTACTTGAAACCATATAACTATATGCCAACAAATGATAATTATCAAATAGAAATATTCACTTGAAACTATATAACTGTAAATGAATTATTAGTATTTAATAGGAGTACTTGAAATTGTACGACTGTGTGCAAATTATTTGTATTTAATTGGAATACCTGATAGCTTATAACTGTATGCAAAAAAACTCTTAAGAAACTACTACACAAAAACTTTACATTTAAACGTACAGTGTACACTATCCCCTAGTCTCTGGGCATAAAATAACCCTACATACGTTAACATGCCGTAAAAATCAATCAATCAATCGCTCCTCTTGAGTAAAAATCTAAAAAAAAATATTTGAATGTTTTCTTCTGAAAAATGTCTTTTTTATTTTAAACGCTAGTTGTCAACCTTTTTAATCTAATGAAAATTGACCTTACTTTTAGATGCTTATGTAAACATTATTGCAATGTGCGTTTTTGGCTTTTAAAATGAAATACTTCCTAAGGCGAGGATGTAAGAAGATATTTGATTGGCTGAGGATTTTAGTGTTCATAAAACAAGACTTGTCAACTTGTTTGATTCAATTTTGAGCTTCTTTTTTACTTTTATATATAGCTCTAAGCAAATGGAAGTATGTACGGATATTTATGCATTCTTACAAATGAGTCTCTATTTTATGAACAATAGATAACTAAAAACTAATGATTGAGAGAGAGAGAGAGAGAGAGAGAGAGAGAGAGAGAGAGAGTGAGAGAGATGAACGAATTGATCCAGAGACGCTGACTGGTATGAGGTAAGACAATTATATAACAGAGAATTTAAATAGTGTTTCATTTAAGAGAATTTTTTTCTTTCAAAGTACAAGTAATTCTTATAAATAACAACTGTCAAAGAAACAAGTGGAAATACATTTGTATTTTAAAAACATGAATTTAAGAAATCTGATGTTAAACTATTTATAACGTTTACTTTTGGACTAATACCATATTTACCAACCCCTCCGCTCGGGCAGGATATGACACAAGGTCAATTTTTAAGCGGAGTTTAACAGGTTTGAATTCAGAGTTTTCCTTCTCCTACACTAGTGGCCTCACTAAGGCTGAAGAACCTAGTCTGCCCTACTATTTACCCATAGCTGGAGGGAGAATAATTGGATTCATACCTTTCCCAAGGGTATTATTGCTATGTGAAATGCAATCAGTCTCGTCCAGGATTTGAATTCGTGTCGCTGTGTCCATTTCCTACGGCGATAACCATTACACCACTGGCACCTCTTTTGGACTAATACCCTTAGAAAAGATATGAACTTCCTTACTCTCCCCTGTTCTTCTTTAAGGAGGTACTTGGCATTAAATAACCCACGGAGGTTGATTTACCATTAAAACAAAGAAACTAATTAGCTGAAAATGCACACTTTGGGCGAGATTTTTTCAATATTGGCTCCTATATTTTGCAATAGATCACTTACTTTTTTTGTCTTATTTCAACTGATAAAGAAGAAATTGAATTCATTTTTTAAAATGATTTTATTATGCTAATAAATATTTGAATAGTATTTTTTTTTAATCCTTTACATTTAAAAGCGGAACAAGAAGAATCAAATTCTATCAAAAATCAATGTTGGGGTAATCGGAATATGAATTTTCAGGAAAATATTTATTTTTTCATAGAATTAAATTTTCAAACAAAAAATAAATTTTTTTCTATCCATTTGATGTATTTTTTCGAATCGCTTAAGTAGAATGAAAAGATAAATTCACATTGTTATTTGAAAGAGTTGTTAAGCTAGTAAGTAAATTTTGATCTTCAACATCCATTAATCCCTCCTGTAATCTTTAAGGGGTAAAAAGAGACAGATTTCATTTTTGTTCAAATACTTATGAGTCATACTTTCTATAGATAATACTCATAAGTATTACCTATAGATGGAAAAGACAAATTCACATCGTTATTTTGGAAGTTGTCAAACAAGTAATTAAATTTGGATCTCTTCTCTTTTATCAGAAGCAATAAAAACAATTTTCAAAGAATTTCACCAACCTTCATAGTTTTAGGATGTGATACAAGTAGAAATGAAAATATTTACGTTTAAAAAGTTGTTTACAGTATGTAAAACAATGTGATGTAATAATTTTCAGAGAGAAAAATTACGGCAAAAATATTCTTTTGCTTGAACAGAATATTCCACCCATGGAAATTATATTAATCTTGTCTTATGTACAAAATATATGTAGGGAAAAAATGTATTAGTTACATTCACTATTCGGATAAGAATAAGTTTCAGTTTTTTGCTTTCGGTCATTGACGATATTTCTTTAGTCGAGCCAAGCTGCGAGAACATGTCCAATTATGGCCGATGGCTAATTTGTAATTTTGGGATTATAACTGTAACTCTTCCGTTGTAAAAAATGAAGCAAATAATCGTAAATTACTCTGATGAAGACAGACAGATAGATAGATATGAACAGACTGATGTAGATAATTTTGGAAAGACTGAGATAGATAGATAGATAGATAGATAGATAGATAGATAGATAGATAGATATGAACAGACTGGTGTAGATAATTTTAGACATAGATAGATATTATCAAGAATATTTAACATAAAAACTAAGTTTACCAACCGTTGCCGAGAGTGACCCAAAGTCTCCCTTTTCAATAGTTACTACACTGAGGTGTAGGGAGGGGGATACTCCTTTCTCTGGATTGATCCACTTACCCTTGATCATACCTTATATTGCTGAAGGGATTGGTAAGGTTATCTTGTGCAAGAAATTGTAGTTTGACCATACAAACAAATGATATATGTACAACCCAGAATCTGTCTTGGAGAATTAGAAGCACAAACTCCTCTTGGATTTTGTGATATAAACGGATCACCTAATCTCGACCAGACGACAAGACCTTGTAATAATTAACAAAAAAAAAGAACTTAGCGAATTGTGGACTTTACTGTCCCGGCGGGTCACAGAGTAAAATTAAAAGAAAACGAAAGAAAAAAGATAAGTAAATGGATCTTGCAAAGAAATTGAAACAAATGTGGAGCATGAAATTAATAATAATGACTCGCAAAAACTCCTATGGGACTTTAATATACACACGGATTACGTAATTCTGTCCAGAAGACCAGACCTCATAATAATCAACAAAAAAAAAGAAAATCTGCAAAATTGTCGACTTTACTGTCCCGGTGGACCACAGAATAAATCTGAAGGAAAGTGAAAAGAAGGATAAGTACCTTGACCTAGCTAGAGATTTGAAAAAGCTGTGGAACATGAAAGTAACGATTGTGCCAATTGTGATTGGTGTTTTAGGTACAATAACTAAAGGATTATTAAAAGGCCTGGGGGACTTGGAAGTTGGCGGACGGGTAGAGACTATCCAAACGACAGCATTGCTAAGAACGGCCAAAATCCTGAGACGAGTCCTGGAGACTTGAGGAGACTTGCTGTCACTCAAACTTCGGTGAAAAATCATCAGCTAACACTGATGTGAAAAACTCTAAATGAGTAAATAATAATAATAATAATGATAATAATAATAATAATAATAATAATAATAATAATAATAATAATAATAATAATAATAATAATAATAATAATAATAATAAAGAGGTAAAATATTTTGGAACAAAATATGGGAACGGTAAGATCATAACAAGGAATGGATGAACAACATCGAAATTAAGTTACGAATGCTCGAAGAATGCCGTAAGGTGGAAATAAACCTTGACAGACTCAAGGCAACACTAAATAAATGCTGAACTGGAAAACCCCAGGCCAAGATGGCATACACGGATGTTGGTTTAAAAAAATTCACCTCCGTCCACGACAAATTGGCTACTGAAATGAATAAATGCGTACAGAAAACTGTGTTACCCGAATGGATGACCAAAAGAAAGATTACCTTGATCCAGAAAGACCCCCTTAAGGAACCGCCCCAAACAACAACATAGCTGTAATGTGCCTACCGATGATGTGGAAAATACTAACGAAAAAATCTAGCTGTGGCCTGGATTGACTACAAAAAGGCTTACGATAAGGTCTCCCAAAGCTGGATGATATACTGTCTCAATGTATAAAATACCCAACGAAATCATAAAGTCATCGAGAAAACCATGGAAACCTAGATAGTGGAAATAACAGATAGAGGAAAGAGCTTAGCAAAGGTAAAGATCCAGAGAGACATATTCCAGGGAGATGCACAATCACTTTTACTATTTGAAGTAGTGATGATGCTACTCAATCACGTTCTCAGGAAATGCACTGCCGGATACCAACTCAGTAAATCGCAAAAAAAGATCAACCCCTTAGTGTACATGGACATCAAACTGTTTATCAAAAACGAAAAAGAATTGGAAACCCTAATACAGACTGTTAGAATATACAGTCACGATATTGAGATGGAATTTGGAATAGACAAATGCGCTATGTTAGAAATGAAAAGCAGGAAACAACACACGACAGAAGGAATCAAACTACCAAATCAAGAGAAAATCAGAACTCTCAGAGAAAAAGAAAGCGAACAAATACTTGAGAACATTGGAAGCTGACACCATCAAACAAGTAGAAATAAAGAAAAATTAAAAAAGAGTATCACATGAGAACCAGAAAGCTACTTGAGACAAAACTATTTAGCAGGAACCTTATAAAAGGGATAAATACCTGGGTTGCCCCCCCTCGTAAGATACTTGGGACCATTCTTCAAGTGGACCTGAGAAGACCTCAAGCAAATGAACCAGATAAAAGGAAAAATAATGCCTATGCATAAGGCTTTTTATCCCAGAGATGACGTTGGCAGACTATATGTGTCAAAAAAAGGAGGAAGGGGACTTGTCAGCAGTGAAGCCAGCGTTGACGCAACGATATAACCACTCAAAGAGTACATAGAAAAGCGCAGAGGAAGACTGATCACAGCCACCAGAAACAATATTAACGACACGAGGATCAGCAGAATGGAAATAACTAGAAAACTAAAGTAGGAAGAAAAACAACTCTATGGACGTTTTAAGCAACTAACAAGCGACATCTCTCATGAAAAAAAGGAAAGTTTTAAAGAGAAACTGAATCTCTTCTAATAGCAGCACAAAACAACGCCACAAGGACTAACCATATCAAAGGGAGAATAGATTAAGACGCAACAAATCAACAGATGTAGGTTATGTAATGATATAGACGAAACGATCAATCACATATAAAGCGAATGCAGCAAACTAGCACAAAAAGAGTATGAGACTAGACAAGACTGGGTGGGAAAGGTGATCCAATGGGAATTGTGCAAGAAATAGAAATTTGACCAGATGAATAAATGGTATATACACAACCCAGAATCTATCCTGGAGAATGAGACGCATAAACTCCTCTGGAATTTCGAGATACAAACGGATCACCTAATATCGGCCAGACGACCAGACCTTATAATAATTAACAAAAAAAGAGAACTTACCGAACTGTGGACTTTGCTATCCCAGCTGACCACAATGTAAAATTGAAAGAAAGCGAAAAGAAGGATAAGTTCCTGGATCTTGCTAGGAGATTGAAAAAACTGTGGAACATGAAAGTAACGGTCATACCAATTGTCGTTAGTGCTCTTGGTACAGTCACCAAATGTTTTGTAAAAGAACGAGAGGACTTGGAAATAAAAGGAAGAGTGGAGACAATCCAAACTACAGCATTGTTGAGATCGGTGAGAATATTGAGAAGAGTCCTGGAGACTTGAGGAGACTTGTTGTCACTCAAACTCCAATGAAAAACCATCGGCTAACGCTGATGTGAGAAACTCTCTAGGAGTAAAAAAAAATAAAGTTAGCCACCTATGCTATAGATCTTCTACAAGACTTAACCGAATCTTACGCTTTTAAATGAAATATTATATGCAACTGTTATGGTAATAAGTCCAGTTGCCATAATAGATAAATAAATAGCTTTAAGCAACCGAAATGGAAATTAAGGATGCAAAAAGAAATTGGGGAATATATATATATATATATATATATATATATATATATATATATCCATACTTTATGAAATGATTAAGGGTGTTAAATTTATAACTGAAATTGAAAGAAAATATGAGATAACATCAATTGATGAGATCGTGATATAAACAAAAAAAAACTGATAAAAAATTTCAACTAAAAGCCAAGCGTATCTGAAGATATGGAGGAGGAATCAGTTTTTTTTCGACACAAAAAATATCTAAAGATAATTCAAAAAATTATATCGAGAAATAGGAAAATTGACAATAAATGTAAAAAAAAACTCTCACGATTAAAGAAATTGCAACATTTTGGAGTCTCCTTTATTTTTTATTAAATGATTTTTATATCACTTAATAAAAAATTAAGGAGGCTTGAAAATATAAAAGATACTTATAAGAATAAGGAACCATAAATGTGTGAAGATAATACAATAGAAAAGATTGTAAAATTATTTGGTTGGTTTTGTTTATTGGGCTTTATGGCATATCATATTACGATCAGCTTGAACATACATTCAGCAGCTATGTAAGGATACGGGATGTGGCCCTGAAGACCTACCAGAGGCGATGAACGATAGGGAGAATTGGCGAGAGAGGGTCAGGGATATCCGTGCCTGAGGCACGACATGATGATAATGATTATGATGATGGCATATCAACCTTTGTAGGTTATTTAACACCAAATCCATTTTTAGATAAATAATCTGTTCTATTTTAAACAATTCAGTTTAGCATGAGTACACAGTTTAATTCTCAAAAACATTTCTATTTCAAACTATTCAAGCAGCTATATATAACAATTCAGTTTAGTGTAAATACAATTTCAATGTCAAAAAACAGTTCTATTTCAAATAATTCAGTTTAGCATAAGCACGCATTTTAAATGTAAGTACGGTTTAATTGTCAAAAACATTTCTATTTCAAGCTATTCAGTTTAATCAAACAAGTCAGTTTAGTATAAGTATGTCGTTAGTTCTATTTAACCCATAGATAGGGCCCTATCAGGTGCTACCACTCCGGGCCAGAGTGAACCTAGGAACAATGGCACTGAAGGGGTGCTCCGTATTCCCCGCATTACAAGGAGCTCACCATGAGACTGTTCAGTGTCATATCCAGAACACTCATTCGGGGGGGGTCTTACCCCTCAGCAGAGAAGCAGTCAGTGTATTCTACAGCCCCAGTGTGTTTCTGAAGAGTTTGCTGCTCACACTTATGATATCAAGTATTTCTATCTTACATAAAAAATTCGCGCGTATTTATATGGTTTCAAGCTAGGAATGATCCTCAAAAACTTGGAAAGGTGCCTAGAAGAGTTGGAAATTGAAAGAGAAATCGAAACGATCCAAACTACAGTATTGATAAGATCAGCCAGAATACTGAGAAGAGTCTTGGGGAACAAAGAAGACTTGTTGTCACTCACACTCAAGTGAAAGACTGTTACGTAGAAACAACAATTCAAAAATATTCAAAAAAGAGCAAATAAAAACTGATTCCTGCATTCAAAAACTACAATATCAACAGTGTTAAGTTAAAGACAAACTGGAAAACAAGAAACAAAAATAGGAAGGAAAACACAATATGGATACTTTAAGTGATAAAATTAAGAAATTGCTCATGAGATGATTTAAGAATCGGAAAACTCGAGAGATTAACTGAATCTCTTTTAATAAACACAAAATAATGCCATGAGAATTAATTATATCTAAGCTAAGATTTGATAATTTGGAGAATAACAAGTGTATGTTACGTAGTGACAGAGATAAAACACTTAATCCTATAATAAGTGAATGCAGGAAATTGACACAAAAGGAATACACGAGTAGGCATGATTGGGTAGGAGAGGTGATCCAGTAGGAATTGTTCAAGAGATTAAAATTTGAACATACGAACAAATGATATATACACAAACCAGAATCTGTTCTAGAAATTGAGATATATAAAATTCTCTATAACATTCGGATATAAACGGATCCCCAAATCCCAGCCAGAAGACCAGACCTAGAGTTAATTAATAAGAAATAATTTGTCATCAACTGGATTTCATCGTTCCTGTGGAATATAGAGTAAAAATAAAAACGTGAAAAGATAGTTAAATACCAGGAATTTGCCAGAAATCTGAAGAGGTTGTAGAAGATGAGAGTGATACAAACTGTAGTTGGTGCACTTGGAAAGGATTTTTGAAGATCATAAAAAGAATCGAGATTATCAAGACTACAGCACTGTAAAACAACCAGAATTCTTAGAAGATTCCTGGCGACCTGAATAGACTTGTTTTCACTCAGACTCTCTTGAAAGACGACCAGCAAAAGCTGGTGTGAAAAACTCGCACGGACTAAAATAATAATTATAATAATAATATCACCCAATCTCGGCCAAAAGACCAGACCTTATAATAATCAACAACAAAAAAAGAAAATCTGCAAAATTGTCGACTTTGCTGTCCCGGCAAACCACAAAATAAAACTGAAGGATTGTGAAAAGAGAGATAAGTACCTCGACCTTGCTAGACAATTCAAAAAACTATGGAACATGAAGGTGACAATTATACCAATTGTGATTGATGCTTTTGGCACGGTAACTAAAGGATTATTAAAGGGCTTGGAAGATTTGGAAGTTGGCGGCTGAGTGGAGACCATCCAAACAACAGCATTATTGAAAACGGCCAGAATACTGAGAAGAGTCCTGGATACGTGAGGAGACTTGCTGTCACTCAATCTCCTGTGAAAGACCATCAGCTTACGCTGATGTGAAAAACTCTAATGAGTAATAATAATGACAATAATAATAATAGGACTTTGACATACACACGGATCACCTAATCTCGGCCAGAACCCAGACCTAAAAAGAAGAGAACTTGCACAATTGTTGACTTTGCTGTCTCGGCTGACCACAGAATAAAATTGAAAGAATGGGAAAAGAAGGATAAGTACCTCGACCTTGCTGAGGAATTGAAAAAACTATGAAACATTCCGGTGAAAATTATACCAATTGTTATGGGTGCGTTTGAAAAGGTAACTAATGGATTACTAAAGAGACTGGAGGACTTTGAAGTTGGCGGACGAGTGGAGACCATCCAAAGGACAGCATTATTGAGAACGGCCAGAATACTGAGAAAAGTCCTGGAGACTTGAGGAGTCTTGCTGTCACTCAAACTCCAGAGAAAAACCATCAGCTAACACTGATGTGAAAAACTCTAATGATTAAATAATAATAATAATAATAATAATAATAATAATAATAATAATAATAGAATAAAAAGAATTGATGATACTGCACATAACCTTAAACCAGCGAGATAATGTGAAGATTATATGTTACAAGAAAAAAGGAGGAAAAAAAAAAACAACTCTCCATCATTGCGTACAGTGTGGATATGGAAAGTCGGAGATTAGAATAATATAGAAAAATGAGCAAGAAAGATTATTTACAGTAACCAATGATAACAACAAACGTAACACGAGGACAATCAGAAAAACATGAATTATTGAATAAAGAAAAGAAAAATAAGAAGAAACACAATTATGTGGACACTTTAGAAGAAAAACTAAGAAAATAGAGCTCAGAAGTTGGATATGACTACGCAAAGGATACCTAATGAGAGAAACTGAATTATTATTGATAGGAGCTCTAACATAATGCTATAAGAACAAATGATGTAAAAGTTAGAATAGATAAGACGCAGAAGGATATCAAGTTTAGACTATGTGGAGCGTAAGTTTCTTTCTTTAATGGTATATGTAACGAATAAATGTGTAAATGAATGAATCCAGTCAACACATTTAGATATTTTATTTCTTTAAATTGAGTGAAAACATTGCTGATGAACAAAAGTACAAAATCTTTTCTTGTAAGCAAAGATAATATCAGTCAAAGTGAATATATTTTTTTATTAGAGATGGTTAAGATTCGTAAATGAAGTATAGCAGTAATTGTTAGCTTAGACATAAAGAGCAAAAGTTCTTTGTATAGAAGTTTCACGATCTGTGAGAGAAAATGTATTTATGTGTTAACATATATATGAGAGCCGCTGATATTTTATCAGCAAGTTTGTGCTGTAATATAAATATTAATAACATTTTATGTAAACAGTAACATATAAGCTGAGTAGATAAGTGATGTTAAAAGAAAATGCATTCTTGTTAAAAAAAAGAATGTAGATTTACAGTCAAAAGAAAAAAACCGAAATGTATTTTGAGTAAGTAATAATTCCTTACATACTGAAGAAATATTTATTTCTTCTCTTATTTATACAATTTTGGTAGACTCAAAATTAGATTTTAAAAAAAGTTGATGATTTATCGATGAATCTAATTGACTAAGAAATTGTATTTTTAATATTCTTGAAGGGAAAATTATTTTTCGCGGCATATCAAATATTGTCGTCTCTAAAGTATTTCGAAATTTAAAAACTAGTTACAAATGCGCCGGTTGGCTAATAAATACAAAAAGATAGATACAAAAATTACAACTTCTCAAGTCTATTTCTTGCATAAAAATTGACACTTTTTGGTATGGAAATCATTTGAGTTTCCATAATAATACTGTTGTATCCTTGACCGGGTTATTGGACTAATAAGTAGAGTGTTCGCCGATGGTCCGGGTGACCGGGTTCAATCCCAGGTCAAGTCATATCAAAGACTCAAAAAATGTTACTAGATGCCTCTACTCAGCATTATAAGGTACGGATCAAGAGTAGATTAGAGCAATCCAGGGAATGAAGTTGCGCCCTCTCCTACACCTCCGTGTAGTAGCTATTGAAAAAGGAGCCTTCGAGTTACCCTCGACTAAAATCGCCAACTATCCTTGAAAAGGGTTACGATAGACAAGATAATTACTCGAGTGGAAGGAACAACCAACACGATAGTCAATGATAGAAAGAAAGGCTCAAGCAATAAAGAGTACAATAAGTGGATAGATAGAGATTAGTAAGTCCTTACTGATCTTCGAAGCAAGACATCGGTGAATACGGTGTTTACTATTTCTAGTTCTGGTTTCCATAGGAAAGAGGGGGTGTAGGGTATTCTATTACAACAAATACAATAACAACTAATGATGTAAAGGTTAGAATTGATAAGACGCAGAAGAATGTATATGTTTAGACTTCGTGGAGAGTAGATCTTTTTCTTTAATTGCATATCAACCTTCGTGGGTTATTTAATACCAAATCCATTCTTATAGAACAGTGGTATTGTTTAACCTATAACTGAAGGGATACTTGGGGTTCATATCTTTCCTAAGGGCATTAGTTCGAAAGTAAACGTTATAGCGTGACTGCTATGTGGGGAGAGAGAGATGCGAAACAACAAGCTACATGATAAGCAAATGTATCCCAATTCCCAGTGGATCACCAATTCTACTGTGATGAACCTGCATTTTTACTTTTTCTCTGTCAGATTTTTTTCTGGCCCAGAAGGAGAATAATGGGAATGAAGAGTGAAGAAATTGAAAGAAATGATATATATCAAGTAATCAGGTAAATACACAAGAGGGTCCAATGTTTATTTCAGTGAAGTGTAGCATTTCTTCGTCGATTTGGAGATAGTATAAAAATTATGCAATATTGTTTGCAAGTGATCACGGGGTGCAAATAGATAAGTCATAAAGCCAGCTGCTGTAAGAGAGACGAGTTGATAACGGTAAGCTAGGTGTGACAAGATATGTTTGATCTATCACCCTGGTCTGAAAACAACGCTTAACCAGGATTTGCCGAGGTCACCAGACTCAAAATGGCTGTCTGAACGATGAGTGAGGAGAAAGACAAAACACAACTCGCCTCAATTGTCAGGATTCTTTGTAGTGTTGTAGTTGTATACTATGCAAACCACACGATACAAATACACAGGCGACTCCGTTGTTCAAGTACGAACGTTTTATTATCAACATCTGAGTTTGGTTCTTCGACACGAGGAGAGAGACAATTCTTAAAAGTCTTTCGTATCATACTATGCTAATAACACCCCAACACTCGGTCCATCTCGTGGTCCAATCTCAATTTCTCAACATCATGGTCGGACCCAACTTCTCGCCATTATGATCGGACTCCAACTTCAACTGTCTGCCATTGAGGCAGACAAACCAACTGTCTGTAAAAATGGTCAGTCAACTCCCAACTGACCATTTTTTCAAAATCTTCTAATTCTCAAGACCATCGCTTCCGGGTGTGACGTCATTCACACTCCAGCTCATTTCCTATCTGGGTTTATCATGACAATCACAATTGTCATATCCTTCTCGCGCAAGCGTAACCTGTACCCAATGCTATGCACCTGAACTAAGAGCCTAATAGTTCAAAGCCCAACCAAACTGAATTATAAAATATAATTAACGAAAAATGATTAATAAAAAAAAATCATTCCGTAATTATATAACATTATTCCCTCGGTTCAGTTTCTGAAAGTATGTGAAATGGAAAATGGACCCAATGTGCGGGTAGATTCTTTGTTCTAGTTGGAATCAGTTAAATGGTTCAATTTCTCTCCATCTACACTATACCGCTTATCTCTTCGTGTCTCCTGTCACCAAATTGAAAAAAAAACAGCTTCTGTTATTGGAGTTCACAGAACATCGAATCCCGCCTTCCATAGGCGACATCATTTGGCTAGACTCCTGCCCCCACTTAGATAAACAATCGAGTCATGTGATCTCGGTAAGTCCTGGTTAACTGCCGTTATCAGTCGGGGATGCTAGATCAAATATATCTTGTTACATCTGGCCTACTGGATGAGATGTTGAACTTTATCAACTCTTCTCTCTTTCTGCAACTAGCTTCATGATTGATCAAATTGCACCCTGCGACCACTCGCTTACAATGTTACATTTACTTGTTTAACAGGGAGAGGAATTAATAACAACTGAAATTTTATGTTTGCTCCTATTCTTACTTTACATTGATGGATAGTACAGGAGAGAGAAGGCTGTAGAATACATCGGCCAAAACGTTGTGTGACCAACAAAAATAGCAGAAAGAATAAATAGGAGAATAAGTTCAACTGTCCGAAAATCTCTGCATTTTTTTGTTTCACCAATTTGTCCACCTTGTCTGTGGGTTTGAGAATTTTATCCCCTTGAAGAGAGGTAAAGTAAAATTAAAGTTGGCAACCATAGTCGAGGACAACCCGAAGGCTCCCTTTTCAATGGCTACTACACCGAGGTGTAGGGGAGGCGATACTCCTTTCCCTGGATTTCTCCACTGTACCCTTGATATGTACCCTATATTGCTGAGTTTTAAGCAATGGGGTATCAAGTACCATTTTTAAAGTCTTTGGTATGACGTGACCTGGGATTGAACCAGGTCTCCCGGACCAGAGTATCCTTGATGTGACATTTATCTGCTTTTGATGATGTGGCTAAATTGCTGGAGATCTGGGGAGTGTGACATTGGCATTACTGACCCAGAGGGTTGTACCTGTTAGGATCCATTTTGTGGGTAAAGTAGATCTGTTGTAAAAGTATTATTTGATGTCATATAACTGTAGATTGTATTGAAACGGGTTACTTGACGCCATCCCAGTTTATAAAGAATTCGTTATAGTAGTAGTAGTTATAAATAAACGGGATTATTATAATTATTTTTTAATTTTTTTTTTTTTTTTTTTGCGAATAGGGGCATAAGGTAAAGTTAAAGACTGACTGAATAGTTTTGAGCGGGGGATTAATTCATGTTAGTTTAGTAGTATTAGTATAGGACAGATTTGGCGGGAAATTCGTGTAAGTCTAGTGAAGTGTAAATCATGGACACGGACGAGTATTAAAATAACATCTTACCTCGGTACCGATTCCGGAAGTAGCAGGGAGAAACCGGATGAGGTAAAGATGGTACTATATAGCAGAGGAGTGTGGAATGCCCTGTTTTCATTGGCTGTTTACTAAAAGACAGATGTCTATAAGAACGGCCGAAGTCCGGCTTTTTATTTATTTTTTCTTTGCTTTGGTAGAGGCACGAGCGTAGCATGTCGCGATCACGGAGGCAGCTTGGCTCTTTTAGAGTCAAGCCGGGGTTAATGTCGGAGCTGATATGATGCAGAAATAACCCGAAATCGGCAATGAAGACAGCGCATCACTGAAGACCTCCCTGATGCATCTAAGATGTATGATTGAAATGTGAATGCTGGTAACAACAGTGACGACTGGGAACAGACTAGTTGGCAACCAGGGAATAGACCTGGTGACGGTTGGAGAAGCAACTGGCAACCCGGAAAGACGGGTAGTGGGGCAAGATGGGTTAGCAACCCAAATTGCACGCTCCGTGAGGAGCAACCAAGAAAGATGCTACGACGAACCTAAATGCACAATACCCCCAGGGGATCCTAAGAGGGGGGCAGAAGAGATCCTCAACAGGATGGATTTAATGGAAATGAACAGGATGCATTTGTGGTAAGACGTGCAAAAACCAAAGAGGCTTGAAGATACATCAAAGCCGGATGAAATGTCTGGAGGGGGGTAACCGGGAGCAACGTGCAGGTACAAGTCCTGGTAAAACGGAGGAGGTGCAGGGACAGGAGTCATACCACAGCGCCCAGTCCCTCCAAGCTTCAGTTCCTCTCACTCTGGGCAAGGAGTCCCGTAAGAAGATTAGATGGCCCCCAGCGAACAACAAGGGGGCCTGGCAGGACTTCGATAATGACATTTGTGAGATAATTCAGTCAGCTACGAAGGGGGACGTGGAGAGGCGACTAAGTTTCATGACGACAATAATAACTAGCTTGGCGTCAGAGAGATTTGGTTTCGTCGAAACCCGGCAACCAAGGAGGCCCTACACTGCCAACCGTAGGGTGAATAAAATGAAAGACCTAAGGAAAGAAATAAGATCCCTTAAGAAGCTATATAGAAGGGCAAGTATAGAAGAGCGTCAACCCCTCGAGGAGCTCAGGGGAATACTCAGAGGGGAATTGAAAACCTTACGGCGAGCGGAGTGGCACAGGAGAAGGAGGAAAGAAAGATCTAAGAAGCGGGCAAATTTCCTGTCTAATCCCTTCGGCTTTGCAAGAACATTACTAGGGGAGAAGCGAAATGGGAATTTGGAGGCATCGGAGGAAGAAATTAACAACCACCTTCGAGATACTATGAGTGACCCTGCAAAAGATCAAAATATGGGTATTAACAACCGCTTGATTCATCAGAAGCCACCAGTGGTCCAATATGACACCCGCTTGCCAACCTGGAAGGAAATGCAAGAAGTTGTGAGAGCCACAAGATCCGCCTCAGCACCAGGACCAAGTGGAGTACCTTACATTGTGTACAAGCGGTGTAAAGGAGTTCTAGAAATCCTGTGGAAGATATTGAGAGTCATTTGGAGGAGAGGCAAGATCGTAGAGCAATAGAGATTCGCTGAGGGGGTATGGATCCCGAAGGAGGAGGGTTCGAAGTTATTGGACCAGTTCCGATTAATTTCATTATTAAACACTGAAAGTAAGATCTTTTTCAGTTTATTGTCAAGGCGATTATCAGATTTCTTCCTGGGTAACGGCTACATTGATACATCAGTCCAGAAGGGCGGGGTAGCCGGTATGTCAGGGTGCCTTGAACATACAAGAGTCCTGACACAGCTCCTGAGAGAGGCAAAGGAAAACAAAGGAGACTTGACTGTATTATGGTTGGATCTCGCTAACGCCTACGGGTCCATGCCGCACAAACTGGTGGAGGAAGCCCTAACGAGACATCACGTACCGCCATCAGTATGCGATCTCATTGCAGACTATTATAAGAATTTCCGGCTGAGAGCATGTTCTAGTTCCGTAACATCAGAGAGGCAAACCCTGGAAAAGGGTATCATTACAGGGTGTACTATGTCTGCCGTCCTATTCTCATTGACTATGAACATGCTTGTGAAGGCGGCAGATGTGGAATGCCGAGGTCCTTTGTCTCGATCAGGAGTCCGCCAATCACCAATAAGGGCTTACATGGATGACTTAACCGTGACGACAACATCTGTCATGGGAGGTAGATGGCTCTTAAAGGGTCTCGAGAGAAATATGACCTGGGCTAGAATGTATTTCAAGCCAGCAAAATCCAGGTCACTAGTATTGAAAAAAGGCAAGGTCATGGAGAAAGTCCGATTCACAGTCGCAGGAGAAACAATACCTACTCTGAGCAAAAAGCCTATTAAGAGCTTGGGCAAGACTTTCAAGAGTAATCTGAAGGATACAGCCGCAAAACAGAAGACTATAAAAGACCTTGAGGAATGGCTGACGAAAATCGACAAATCTGGATTGCCTGTTCGATTTAAGGCATGGTTATTCCAGCATGCAGTTTTGCCACGGATATTGTGGCCATTGCTCGTCTATGACATTCCGATTACCACCGTGGAATCGTTAGAGAGAGCAATTAGTAATCGGTTGAGAAGGTGGCTGGGCTTGCCGAGATGCTTAAGTGGTGCAGCTCTCTACGGGAACAGCAACGCATTGCGCCTCCCTTGCAGCAGCCTCGAGGAATAATTCAAAATTACGAAGACAAGAGAACTGCTACAGTATACAGAGTCTGAAGATCCAAAGGTGGCGGCAGCAGGAATTCAGATAAGATCTGGTAGGAAGAGGAGTGCGAGGAGATGGTTGCAAGTGGCGGAGGAGAGGCTTAGGCATAAAGATATCTTAGGGTCGATAGCTAAAGGCAGAGCGGGATTGGGATTTTTCCCCTCGACGCATACCATCAGTGCCAAAGGCAAGGAAAGACGCCATCTCATCCTAAAAGAAGTCCGAGAGGGCGTAGAAGGGCGTTACGGCAAAATGGTCGGTCTGAGTCAGCAAGGAGCCTGGACAAGGTGGAAGGATGTAGAGAAGAAAAGGGTTACATGGTCAGATTGTTGGCGGCCGGATTTCAACGAGATACGATTCCTCATTAAATCAGTGTATGATGTGTTACCGAGCCCAACGAACCTGCACATATGGGGGAAGATAGAGACCCCCAATTGTCAACTATGTGCTAGGAAAGGATCTTTACAACATATCCTTAGTAGTTGCCCAAAAGCTTTGAGTGATGGTCGGTACCGTTGGCGTCACGATCAAGTACTCAAGGTAATTGCAAATGAGGTGACTAAAGCTATGAGGGCTAGTAGACATCAACCAGGAAAATTGAAGCAAATCAATTTCGTAAAAGCAGGAGAGAAGATACAGAGGAAGAGGAGAGAGAAAACGAACCTGTTATCTTCTGCGGACGATTGGCAGTTGACAGTGGATCTGGAGACTCAGCTGAAGTTCCCCAGACACATAGCTGTAATATCGCTAAGACCGGACCTGATATTGCACTCTGATAACACAAAGCAGTGCATTATTTGGGAGCTGACTGTGTCATGGGAGGAATATATCACTCTCGCTAATGAGAGGAAGAAGCTCAGATACCAAGAACTGGTCGAACAATGTCAACAAAAGTCATGGAAGATTCATCATGACCCCGTAGAAGTTGGTTGCAGGGCTTTGCTGGACAGTCTTTGACCAGAGCCCTAGCAAAAATTGGCATAGTCGGTGCTGCAAGAGTGAGAGCGCTGAAGGACATCACCAACACAGTTCTGAAGGCGTCAAAGTGGATTTGGCTTAAGAGATCAGAGCCATGGAAGAAATAAAGAGGACGTTGGAGGAGCCTAAAGAATTAAGACTAAGATACACATTACAAACCATAAATGCATAATAAGTTAATACTAAGTTAGGATAGTCGGAATGTCGGGGGGAGGGGTTGAGAATAATTGGCGGTTGGGAGGAGGGATGGACATTTTATTTTATTTTATTTATTTATTTTTTAATAATCCATTTTTTTTCTTATTTTTTTTTTTTTCTTCCTCGTATACTGGTTATGGTCCGCTACGATTTAAGGTAATTTATTTGCCAGCGGTCACGAGCAGTTTTAATTAATTAATTGAAACCTAATTGCAAATAGTTCATGGGACTAAGGAGGCGGGGACTGGAGATAGGTTCGAAATAGTAATAAATTAGAATGTAAGTAGTTGGTTAGAGTAGCGTTTTGTTTTGTTGTTTTTTTTAGGAATATGCATTAGATTGGTAATATGAGCATAGGTTAATGATAAACGGGGAGAAAAATTTTGGTAAAAAGCATGAGTTAATCTGTAGCAATTAATCTCGTGAGCCAAATAAACGGGATTATTATAATTATTTTTTAATTTTTTTTTTTTTTTTTTTGCGAATAGGGGCATAAGGTAAAGTTAAAGACTGACTGAATAGTTTTGAGCGGGGGATTAATTCATGTTAGTTTAGTAGTATCAGTATAGGACAGATTTGGCGGGAAATTCGTGTAAGTCTAGTGAAGTGTAAATCATGGACACGGACGAGTATTAAAATAACATCTTACCTCGGTACTGATTCCGGAAGTAGAAGGAAGAAACCGGATGAGGTAAAGATGGTACTATATAGCAGAGGAGTGTGGAATGCCCTGTTTTCATTGGCTGTTTACTAAAAGACAGATGTCTATAAGAACGGCCGAAGTCCGGCTTTTTATTTATTTTTTCTTTGCTTTGGTAGAGGCACGAGCGTAGCACGTCGCGATCACGGAGGCAGCTTGGCTCTTTTAGAGTCAAGTCGGGGTTACTGTCGGAGCTGATATGATGCAGAAATAACCCGAAATCGGCAATGAAGACAGCGCATCACTGAAGACCTCCCTGATGCATCTAGGATGTATGATTGAAATGTAGTAGTAGTTGTATTAAATTGAAACCATATAACTGTGTGAATAAACAATTATTATTAAAAAGAAATCATTGCTTGAAATCATATAATTATCAGTACTAGATATGAATAGGTAGCAATATCTCATCTACTGAAGACGATGCCAACACGCGCATAGGAAAGACATGAAACACTATAGATAGAATATCCACCATATAAAAGTTTCATTACTCTGGTGAAACGGAAGTTCTTCCAATTCAGTATCTGTGTCAGTACTATTGTATGGCTGCACCACCCGAACTTTACCGAAGCGCTTGAAGAAAAAAGCCTGATGGAAACTGCATAGGAATGGTGCATCCTCTTTTGAACAAATCCTGGAAGCAGCAATCCTCAAAACTTCAGCTGAACTGCCACCAGCCTACCATCTCACAAACCATCCAAGTAAGACCAACAAGACCTGCTGAGAACTCCTGGAGAAACAGAGAGTATTTCTTGAGCAAAATTCTGCAGCGGGCTCTCGCACACTGACACACCAGTGTTGCCCGACCTGCAAAGACTTATATTCGTCTCCTCTGAGCGAACACAGGATGCCGTCAAGGGCGACGGTTGATAGAGACTGATGGTAAGAAAGAGGCAAAAGAATCCATGCTATTATCGCAACTTGATGATTTTGGATGATGAGATACAATTACTTGATATCATATAGCTGGGTAAATAAAGAAACTCTTAAGAAATAGCTACAAAAAAATGTAAATAAAAATGTACAGTGAACGCAATTCCCTAACCTCTAGACATAAAATACCTTTGAACGAGTTAACCTGCTGTTAAAATCAATCACTAAATAAACCAATCGATCACCACTTCATCTTAGGTGAGAATTTGTAGTTATTCAAAACAGGCGGTATTTTTTTAAGTGAGAATCGAAAATAGAATCAACTACAAACGGTGAGCCTCTCAGTTCAATGAAACTGTTTAAGCAATCTGATTGTATTCAGCTGTGAATCCAATTTGTTAGTATGGCCGACACATTGCTTGTCGTTTCAAAAACATTGCATTGGTTATGCTGATTGTTAACTATACCGTTCCTAACATAATTTGCAAGCAAGGGAAATTAGAGAATCGATGCGGACAATTGAAAATCAGCAGAAATATTCCGAATAGAATAAATTAGTTCTCCTTTGCGACGAGACTAAAAAAAAAGAAGTATTTATTTTAAACGCACAACAACAAGTTAATAAAATTTTCTTTTTTATCCGGGGTTTTTTTTTGGGGGGGGTCTATATTAGATCTCAGACATTTGTCTATTTCACTAAGGTAAACATTCTATTATAATCATCTTCTCAAATAAAAAGGACTTTAAACCAACCTAATGATAACAAGACGGTTTCAGTAGGCAAATAAAAGAGAAACAAAAGTAAGGTAAACTACTAAAAAAATAATAACGAGTCTTCTTGCTTTTATAATGCAACCATAACTTCCTTTGTTTGACTTTTTGGGGGAGTTGAATACTAGCTCACCAGAAGATTGATAACGTGAAACTCTGAGTCGTGAGATTTATCCTGCTTTATTATCTTATTTTATGCTTGAAATATATTGTGATATTACTCAGCATTTTCGTGCTGAAAAGATCTAACGGGTTAAAAAGCTTTTGCTGTTAAATTTTAGTCATTATATATATAGAGAGTGACTAAAATTATTTCCTGAGTCAGGAACTAACCTACTACAGTTTCGCCTAAGCGACTCATCTGGGTACCTAATCCCGACTATTTTGCTCTACTTAGTATTGAGCACTTTTTTGCACTTGTAACTTAGCAGCCCTAACGGTGGTTTTTTTCTTTTGACCTAACAATTGCGTATCTTGATTTTTTCAATTGGTGTGACAAGGTTGGCCTTTACTTTTTTTTCCAATATATATATTTTTTTTTTCCTCGAGATTGTGATTTGTTGTATATTTTCATCTTCGATTTACTTGAGGGTTTTTCCCTTACCGTAAGTGCTATTATTCAATAAGTTATTTAATTTTATATATATATATATATATATATACATATTAGTTTATATATATATATTTGATAGCATGCATACTTATCTGCGATCACTGGTTTCATGCCGTCTTTAAATGGCAATCATCAGGCAAAAAAGCTGATGATTGCCATGTAAAGAAGGCATGAAACTAGTGGTCACAGAGAAGCATCCATGCCATTAGATATATATAAAAACTAATATATATTCATTTATTATCATATTATATCATAGCTTTATCACAGATATTGAGCACTCTCCAAATTAAACCACATTTGGTATAGTGACATCCGTAAACTGTTGTATATATATATATATATATATATATATATATATATATATATATATATATATATATATATCATAAAAACAGAAATAAATCCAACAGTATATAAATATCGAATATGAAAAAACCAAAAATTCTCGGGTTGTATTTTTTATAAATGCCGACATTACGTTTTTCAAACAAATTCAGAGCTTTATCATCATCAGGTCGTGTCCTCGTGGTGTAATGGTTGAAGCGATGAACTGCGGAATCGTAGTACGCGAGTTCGTACTCCAGTCGCGCTATTACGTTCACTTTCGGGCAAATACCCTTGGGAAAGGTATGAACCCCCTTATTCTCCCTCCAGCTATGGGTAAATAGTAGGACGGACTAGGTTCTTCAGCCTTGGTGAGGCAACTAGTCTAGGAGAAGAAAACCTGTTAAACTCCGCTTAAAAATTGACCTTGTGTCATATCCTGCCCGAGCGGAGGGGTTGGTAAATAGTATCATCATCAGGTCGTGCTGAGAGCATGGTTTTCCTCCTCCTCCTCCTCCTCCTCCTCCTCTCTCTCTCTCTCTCTCTCTCTGTCATCCATCACGCTTGACGGGCTTGTCTGCTCAAATCTGATGTAAGTCCTTGCACGTCCATGTGCAGGTGTTCGTCAGAGAATGTCGCTTATGAGTTCGTCTTTGATTCTCTGGCAGTGCCCCGCATGTCTTGTTCGTCTTGGATGGTTTATGAGATAGGAGATGAGTGGCTGTACAGCCGCTGTTTTGTGGGTTGTTGCTTCCTGGCTTTGTTCAAGACATCACGCAGCATTCTTGTGTAGTTCCGATCTAGCTTAGCGTCTATGTGGTGCATCTATATAATAATATGGACACAGAAATAGCTCAGAAGAAATTCTGTTTTATTTCATCGGAAAGATCAGATAACCTCGTTCATATCACTTTCACTAGATGAGATGTAGCTGCCGAGGTATGTAAACTGGTCTACTAATTTTCGAAAGTTATCACTTAAAGTGGGGATGGTTCTTTTTCGTTTGAAATATATATACTTAGTTTTATTTGTCTTTAAGTAGAAGCCAATGCCTCCTGCTGCTTTCTCTCGGCTATACAGTAGGGATTCAGCTTCGGCTGGTGTATTAGCAAGAAGCAATAGAACATCTACGTAGTCCAAGCTTGTCATAGTTTCAATGATATATCATCTGTTTCATGCCTTTTTAAGGTAGAACCATTTTCTTTCATTAAATATATCAACGTTCATAGTATGTAGTCCACGCAAATTATAACCATGTATGGTGCTAATGTGTCTCTTGGCAAGACTTCAGCGACAATGTCAAAGAAGTTGATGTCTTAATCACGTGAGCCAACCATTGCTTCCATGTTTTTGCTAATCATCATAATAGATTCTTCAGGGAGATCATATGCAAGCACAGGTTGTCTCAAAATAGATGCAACCCGTTCATATGATTAAGATTTATTACTGGGACAAGCGCAATGGCGATCATTTGGAACACGTCCAGTAAAAAAAATGCATCCTTTCAGCTAGAGACGTCAAATCAATATTTTTAAATTGTTATTATATCAGCTTCCAGGACATGCTAACGATCTTTTAGTTTTTTAGACTGGAAGAAGACTAAAGAGTTTCGTTTTTGTTTTTGTTTTGGGGTTTTTGTTTGTTAGGTGGGGGGCTGGTTTTTATTTTTTAGTTGCTTTTTTATCTTTGCTTGGTCGATTTACGTTGGAACTGCGGTTAACAATCTAATCTCTGGTCATCAATACATAAAAGATTTTCATCCAAATTAGTTGTTCCTCTCTTGTGGCCTCATGCCAGACTTAGCTATGATTAGTAAATACCAATAAATGTGCCAAGCTACACTTGCATATCATTATTGATGCAGCAAGTGCAAACTAGATGCTCCATATTTATTGTCTTGAACAAAGTCTGATAAATATCATTAGAGAAATTTTGGATTTTTTTCTAGGATTCCAGTAATTTTATGAGGACAAGAACTGCTTCCTAATGAAAACTTTTCAATTATTTTTCCATCTTATTTTCCATAAACCGGCTGCTGGTAGAGGACTATTTACCGTTTTTTGTTGTTTGTTTTTTGTTTTGTTTTTGGTGGAGGGTGATTTTATTTGTTTATTTTTTTCTGTTCTTTGTCAATAATGACGCAGATAGGTTTTCTTTCTGGAACGATTGTGTTACTTACAACTCCCACTCGTCTCCGGGAAGAAGTGTTTTACGCTTATGAGAAGTACCCAATAATAATAATAAGTGTTTTACGCTTATGAGAAGTACCCAATAATAATAATAATTATAATAATAAATTCGTGTACCTTCTGAGAAAAAAATGTAGAAGTGAAAGAATTTAAAAAGACCTCCGTATACAAAAACCAAGAAATAAAAATAGAAAAAAATGAATGGGGAAATTGAAAACTCGGACAATGTTCTCGATAAGTCTTGGGAATCATCAACAAAAGAAACAGATGAATTCCTCAAAAGAATTCCTGGAAACTCAACCCTTCAAGAGATTTATAAAACTGTGTTAACAAGTACAAAACACATTTTGTGAAAAGTACTGGCCATTTAAAATATTTATTATTTATCTTTAAACACACACACACACACATTTATATTTCTATATATATATATATATATATGTGTGTGTGTGTGTGTGTGTGTGTGTGTGTGTGTGTGTGTGTGTGTGTGTGTGGCGTAGACAAAGAGAACCCAATTTCGCTAATACAGCATAAGTAGATCTGGGTTTGTGATCATCAGATCAAGATCTCTTCGTCTGATAATCTCCTCAATCATCAATATTGTGCAAATATTATTTATAAATATAGCAAATCATATAATTAAAAAAGGAAATTACTTGATAAGTTACTGATACTCATCAAAAGTGAGCAGACAGTCAGATGCTTCTCTCGCTATTATCATTCTTCAGAATAATTCAACATAATGGGATTTTCTTCGTAGAATAAAAGTTTTAGCGTTATTCCTTTTCTTTTCCGATAAATTGTGTTAGGGTCATCAGGAGAGAATGTGCACCGTTTCGAGGCCTTCTTCACAACGGTTTTATTTGTACACCTGTCTCACTCACTGAATATTAAGGTACATATCACTGAAACCCTATAAGTTATTTACTAAGCTTAGCTTAGATCTTTACTCAAAAGTGTAACGGCGAAATATGATTTGAAAAACATCTGATTGCGGTGTTGATTAATCCACTTTTCTACTTATTTCTATCATCTTGTCTGATTTACCAAAATCTACCATTTCTCCATATATATATATATATATATATATATATATATATATATATATATCACCTATTTGTTCTTATTCTTTAAGATAACTTATAGTGATCACTTTAGTCATTTGTAAAACTGAAATCAAAATTATTGTTATTTCTTGAGAGTTGTCTACATCTCACTGGAGTTTGAGTAAGAGCAAGTCACTCCAAGTCTCCAAGACTCTTTACCGTATTCTGGCCGACATTACCAATGCTGTAGTAGGAATGGTCTCTTCTTGTCCTCTGATTTTAAAGTCTTTTTATCAATCCTTTGGGAATTGTTCCAAGTGCACCAATTACAATTGGTATCAGTGTCACCTTCATATTCCACAGTTCTTGCTTTTTTAGTTAACTAGTAAAATCTAAATATTTATCTCTCTTTTCGCTTTCTTTAATTTTCCTGTGTGAACCGAAAAGACGGCAAAGTTCACTATTCGGCAGATTCTCTTTTTTATATTATTATTATTATTTACTCATTAGAGTTTTTCACATCAGTTAGCACTGATGGTCTTTCACTGGAGCTTGAAAGACAGCAAGTCTCCTAAAGTCTCCAGGACTTTTCTCAGTATTCTGGTTGTTCTCATTAATGTAGTAGTTTGGATAGTCTCCACTCGTCCGCCAACTTCCAAATCCTCCAGTACCTTTAGTAATCCTTTAGTTACTGTTCCAAACGCACCA
>OY757915.1:2641529-2770278 GCA_963585895.1 Sepioteuthis lessoniana | reverse complement strand
TGCTGATTCATGCAGAAATATATATATATATATATATATATATATATATATATATATATATATATACTGGACACATACCGACGCAATGATAAAGACGCAGGAAGACTTCTTTATAAATATATTTGTACCTCTCACTTTATTTGTAAGGGTTCGAAAAGGTTATTCACGGTTTTACAGTGAGAGGGAGTTGGAGACCGAACAGAACTGCAATATTTTGACCCCACTCTTATGGCCGTCAGCGTTGTGTCTTTCTTGTTCTCCTGATGCTCAACCGGAGGCCCAGAGGCCCACTCTGCTGGGTGATGGCTTTCTTTACTGCATCTTATCAACATCTTCTCTGGACCCTAATTCAATTGGGGGCCCCGAGCCCCTTCGGCCTGGTGTGGCTTTCCTTACCACATCTCGTCTATAACTCCGTCTGATCTCTAACTGGAACCCATCAGGGGCCCCAAGGCCTGATGTGGCTTTACCTACCACATCTCGCCCTCTCCGTCTCCAACTCTAACTGGAACTAACTTGTTATGTAATAGTTCAACGCCCACTCAGTCGCCTACTCGATCTTTGAAATCGCATGTTTGATCGTCATCAAGCGGAAATAACTGTCATGCAGTTCAGAGGTCACTCTCTTCCGGTGCGTCAGTCTATGAGAGTATCATGGGATTTTTTAGCTCGTCCCATTTCATGAGCCAATTTCCGCCCAGGCGATTTCCGCTCATAACTGCCATTAGAATGTGTCACTTCCTTCCGGTGCATCATCTTGGAATGGCATTTTTGACCGGGTCGAAGGCCAAAATACAGCAAGGTGTTTCAGTCGTACATGCCAACAAGCAGAATAAAATAGCGGAAATGATAATTAAAACGCATAGGGCATCTAAAAAGTAAAAAGAAAACTTTTATCATTGTAAACTAGAATAAATGTTTCAGTTTTAATTATATAAAAAAGTAATTGCCTTTGTGACGAAAAGAATGAGGCAGCAAATCCTATCAGTGGTTTAAGTTGGCTCCAAAGGTATGTACAACAGGGTAGGAATGGTAATGTATTGGAAACAGTGCAACCAAAATAGTCCTAACCATCTGAACAAAAGATATGAGCGTCTGTCTTAAAGAAAGGAAATTAATTAAAAACGCACCAATAATCCCATTCACGCAAAAAGATTGAATTTGGTTTCTGTGGACAAGAAAATGAAAACTCTACCTGATTGTAGATGCAGCTGTGTAATCAGTCAAAAGACCAAGAGATAAAGATGAAACAGTACCAAGATCTATCCCGGAATCTGAAGAAACTAAAGATGAAAATTATATGAAATTGGAGAAGTTGGTGATTCGAAAGAGGAATGAATAAGTCCATAGCAGTTCTTGGGTCGACGAGAATCCTGAAAAAAATCTGCTGTCACTAAGTCCCTCCCCCAATTTCAAACTCCTTATATGACCTTGTAAATGTATTCGATAAATACCACTAATAATAATAATATCAAACAATATCAATATCAAAATAGACCCTATAAGATTTAATATGTGATTTCTAACCAATTTTTCAAAAACCTTACACAAAATACATGTTAGAGAAACTAGTCAGATATTACTTTTTAAATGTATCGAACCATTTTTATGAAGTGATATTACAATTGCAGTTTTCAAAAGATATGAAATCATTTCGTATTTTATACATTTTTCAGACAATTTATTGATTGCATTGATAAAGCTTACATATGTTGATAACCATTTTAATATTTTAGAATGTAATTTATCAGGTTCCATACTTTTACTAACATCCAGTTTAGACAATAATAGTTTTATGTTTTTAGCTCTTATAATCATCCATAATTATTTTTGTATCCATCTCATAACAACTTTCTTGTTATGGACCGAATTCTTTCTAAGAATGAACAGACTGAAAAAAAAATCTCGCTAGTAAACCTGCAGTTTCGACTGGTGTATCCATTAATTCACATGTCTTATCCTTATTTTATTTATTTATTCTTTTTACTGTACTCCCGGTTTTGTGAATTTCAATTTTTTGATCTTACATATTTGAATAATGATTCACAATTGTTTTTAATATTTTTTACAATTATATTTTCTTTTTTCAATTTTTCATGTTCATTTTGCTTACTTAAAAAGATAAAGTTTAGGAAGAATTTGGAATTATACCAAATATGGAAAACTATCAAAATTCTTTAACTGTTTCAAGATAATTTTTAATGGTTCTCTTTGTTTAGAAAATTTTGCAAAAACTTCAGGTATCTTTGGCATAATTGATTTTATTTTTCTATTAAATTCTTTTCAGATTTCATTAACATCAAGTGTATTAGAACTATAATTTCAATATATTCTCCCTTTTCTGACGGTGACTTTCCTGAAGATTTTGAAACGTTTCTCAGTTTTCTGTTTATATATTTAAAACCAGGTTTCAATCTAACTTCTTTTTGAATACTTGAAAGATCAGATTTACTTAACGGTGTTATTAAACTTATATTTCCCATTAAACATCCATTATTTCAAATATATAAAGTATTCCGATCAAATACGAATAATTTGCACACAATTGTATGGTTTCAAGTATTCCTATCAAATACTAATAATTATATGGTTTCAAGTATTTATTTCTATTTAATAATCATTAGTTGTTTGCACACTAAGTAACTAATAATGATAATCCTAAAGAAACAATTCTAGCTTTAAGTAATTATGTAACAAGATAACTGGCTTTTGGAGGATATCGTAGTTTGCAATATTATTGGGAAGTGAGGTAATTTTCACAAGGCAGAAATTCTAACGAAATAGAGAAGGATTAGATACCATTAATTTCTCCAGGTGAGAATAATTGTCTAAAAACCAGGTGTGACCTCAAAGTTAAACCGAACAGAGTCAATATTTTTGATGTCGTTTCTGACGAAGATGTCAGCCGAATATATTTTGGTTTTATGAATGAAATGGTGAGAAATAAAAACATAAGAAAATTAACTTTGACCCCCGACTGTAAACAAAAGAAAATTGAGTTATTTCGGCGCCTGAACTATTTGATAATTGGTCAGAGAATTATGGATAAATTCAACTGGATTTTGGAAATATGGAGAGACGGCAGACGGAATTTGCAAGCGAAAGAAAGAAAAACCAGCATACATGCAAAAAAGTTACACAACAGCAAAAGACCCTGGCATTCGCTGGACACATTGCGAAACTGTTATAGGCCTTGGTTCCCTAAGCTTCTAAAGAGACAATCATCTGGAGGTTGCAGGTTCAATCCTGACTGCAGGCGAGTAACAATACAGGAATACTTAACACTTGTACCCGGTTATGGCCAACGGAATCAGAACAGGCGACCCCTGTGGATTCAATAAAGGACGTAGTTCGAAGTTCCGTGAAGGCTCCCGAGTTCGATAAACACCTGAAGAAGGCCGGAGTACATATCGGCCGAAACGTTGTGGATATAACAATAACAATAAAGACTCTTAATGATAAAAACAAATGTTTTTATTTACTTTTATCAAATAGTCTATACAAAACCAAGACTGGCATTCTTATTTCATCGGCAAAGATCAACTTATTCCATTCAGAGAAGTCTTCATAAGAAAACATACAATGACTTGCTGACTCAAAGAAAAGGGCAACTTTCTTTGTCAGTAAGAATCACGACACTTGAAAAACCCGACGAGACGATCGACGACTGAAACTTGTACCACGCCTAGTTCGTTTCGAATTGTCACACCCAAACATTTCGACAGCTGTACGGAGATTTGGATATCAGAATGAACGGGGTCGGAACTGAATGCAGCACGTCGACTGAGACGAAGTCTAGACTGCAGTAGCCTTGACGACGTGTGCAAAGTGGTGGGGCTTGTCATAAGCGTTCTTGATACAAAGAATTTTCATACAGTTATATGCTATCAAGTATTCCTTCAAATACGAGTCATTTTAAATAGATCTATTCGGCCCAGAGATAAGACCTTAACATATTCTATTACCAAAGGTTAGAGTGGACCTGAAAGTAATTGAAACTACGGAGTATACCATACGCCCCAGATCTCCAGAGCAGGGGTTTGACTATCAAATGCAAGTTTAATGTTATACCTAGAACACTGCCTTTTAAGGGGGGCTCTTACTCCTCTACAGGGGATACAGTCAGCGTATTCTAAGCCCCACCGATAGGATGGTAAAAAAGAAAAGAAATGTACAAAAAAGAGAAAAAACGATGACGTATGCATTCATTTAACCCTTCCGCTGTGAGTAGGGTGCGACACAAGGTGGAGGTGCCCGTGGTGTAATGTCGAGGTGCCCGTGGTGTAATGGTTATCGTCGTAGGAAATGGACACGCGGACACGAGTTCAAATCCTCGACGAGACTGATTGCATTTCACATAGAACTAATACCCTTGGGAAAGTTATGAATCCAATTATTCTCCCTCCAGCTATGAGTAAATAGTATACCAGACTGGTTTCTTCAGCCTTGGTAAGGCAACTAGTCTAGGAAAAGGAAAACTCTGAATTCAAACCTGTGAAACTCCGCTTAAAAATTGACCTTGTGTCATATCCTGCCCGAGCGGAGGGGTTGGGTAAATAGGGTAGGATGCGACACAATGTCAAGTTTTAAGCGAAATACAACTGGTATGACTTTTCTTTCCCCTAGATTGATTGCCATACCAAAGAGCCCAGTCTGCCATACTATTTACCCATAGCGAGCTGGTGGGGAGAATTGTTGGATTCATGCCTTTCCCAAGGGTATTAGAGAAAAGTGAAATGCAAACAACTTCTTCTTTGATTTAAACTCTGGTGACCGCGTGTCCATTTCCTACAACAATAACCATAACACCACAAGCGCCTCCCTAAAAGAAATTTTTAAAAAGTTGAGACTGAGGGAAGGAAGAATAGGTAGAAATAAAAGATCAAGAAAGAAAGAAAGAAAGATGAAAAAGAATTAAGTGAATCATAGAGAAAAATTGGGAGAAGAAAAAGAGGAAAACTAACAAGTGAGGGAGAGTAGGAGAAGATGAAGAAAGAGCAACAAAAGAAGTATTGAGAGAAAGCTGAAAAGAGGAAGAGTGTTATTCCCATGGCAACAATGATGAACGGTTTATGCCGACGCAAAATTGAATCATCAACGATGAAGCAAATAACAAGACCAAAAATTCGTTGAAGAAAAATAAATTCGATTATGAATGCGTAATGACAGAAGCTAAAAACGTTTCTTTAAGAAAATATCTTTAAAATATAATTCGCAATGCCATTGCACAAAACAAAATAAACGCCTTTAAAATTTGTAAACCAAATCATTGAAGTGTGCATAGCTCCGCCAATATCATTAACCAGGTAGGAATAAAGCATTTCTATTATGAATGCAAGAATAAACTCTAACGCTCCATTTGCTAACAGATACAAAGTGAACTAGGAAGAAAAGAATATATAAAGACGCATTTTATCGAAGAATAAAATTATCGTTTAGTTTTTCTTTCTGTTAAGACAATAATTTAGAAAGAATATTCGCGTCTGAAAAGACGAGCCTGCAGAAGGAAAATATTTTTCGGTAATATTTACAATGTTCCAGATTTTCTGTGTGTTCATTATTGGCATATAAAACTTCCTGAGTTATTTGATGCAAAAGCCATCCTTTAAAAAAAAACAGCTGTAATACTATTTAACCCATAGCTGGGAGTATTAGGGGGCGGGTTCATGCCTTTTCAAATGGCATTAGTCCGAAAGTAAAAGTAACAACGTGGCTGGGGTTCGAATTTGTTTATTTCAAAGTCGCAGTTCAACACTTCGGCCATTTCGCCCCCGAGATGTTTTGGACAGTTAAATCTATTCTTTGTCTCTTTGATATAGTCAACACAACATATTTGACCGATCAAGAGACAGTTTCTTTTTCTCTGGCAATGTAAAGCGAAAAGAAAACAATAAATGAAAAGGATTACAACCAGAAAATTATAAACCCATATATATAGTAAACATCGTATATATTATATAGAGACGGGCCACTGAAAGACAGAATTATATAACAAAAAAAAAAAACTTGTATAGACACTAAGTTTTTCAATTTTTTAAAATCTTATCTGGAAATACAATTCATGGATTTTTTAAAGTATTATGTGGGAAAAACAACAACCCTAAAATGACAACCATTTTCCAGCTCACAAATACACGCTCTTATCACAGCATTTTCCATGACTATGCGCAAAATTTTCTCAGCTATTGAGAAGAAGGGTATTATAAACCTTAATAGTAAGATTTTTGCCTCAGTCAAATTCAGAATCACAAAGAAACTTTTGTCCATTTCTTTCTTAAGTTTTGTTTATTGACAGCCTTGAGTGATCGAAGAAGTATATCATCAAATTTTCTTGTCACCAATTATTCAGCGGGTATTTCGTCGATGCCTGCAGCTTTTCTACTTTGAATTCTTTTCAGTACTATGCCGAGTTCTTCCTCCGTAAACTGTCCTATTTTTATGTTTAGTTCGTAATCAATAATTTATTTCTAAAGTTTTATCACTGATTTCAGGAGGATGTCAAAGCAGATTCTTAAAATGTTCTTTCAACTACTGATGTCTTTCTTCTTAACGAGCAGCTTTTCGTTTTGTTCTTGATTTGCCTTTCCTTCCACTTACTACATTTACTGTTTGAAACGCTAATCATGATTATCTTTCTTCTCTCGAATTTCTGAATTTATAGATTTGGTTTTGAATGTATTCTAGTTCTTTTTAGTGTATTCTAGTTACTCATTTCTTGGCTTTCTTAAGTTTCAGCGCTTTAGAATTCATTCGATTTCTTTTTATTAAATGAGGGTGCCTCCTTTCATCTTATCTCCTTTCTTACCAACTGCTATTGACTCCTATGGAACTCAACATTTGGCTATCGATTTGGCTGCTATGCACCCGGCTACCACGTGGGCGGTAACAAAGTTTTCATATTCATTATTAAGAGTATGTCTTTCAGACTTCTCCTCAAGAGTATTAAATCTGTTTTATACATTTACTGTATTTTCTTTGCTTATACCACTTTTTGCAAATGAGGACCAGTCATATCGTGTAGATTTATTGGTTTGTTTCTTATTTCAGCCAAGAATCAGACGAATAATTGCCGAGACGATTCTGTGATCGAAAGATACTCCTTCAAAAGAGGAGTATGCCTCACAGTTCAAAGCTTCTGGTTTGTTAACAATGTTTTTGAATCATTTGGGTTGGTGTAGGACCATAGGTCTTCGTAACTTTTTTTTAATTTATCGCTTAAGCATGTAAGCCTGTTCTCGAGAGAAAAATCTGCCCGATACTTTTCTGTTTCTTGGGTTGTGTAAGCAGAATTTACTATTTCTGTCTTTGCATATATTAGCATTGATATCTCTGGCGATAATCAGAACGTTGTGTTTGGTAATATGTCGAACAAGGAAAAAGAGCTTGTTATAGAAGATTGTTATGTTTGTTTCATTTCTAGCATTATTGGGATGATTGTTGTGCAGGAGTTACCATTAAATGTAACACATATGATACTGGGTTGAAATTTCTCTATGCTATTTATTGATTCTAAAGACACGGAAGCTAAGGTTTACTACACTTCCAATGGTGACATTGACGGATTTTTCCATGCAGATGCTCACACAAATGTCTATTCATGGATCATGGTATATTATTTCTAGTTCACTATGGTTGGTTGGTTGGTTGGTTTTTATGCCATATCAGCTCCTGTAGGTTATTTAATGCAAAATTCTGCACATATATATATTGTTAATAAGTTAGAGCTAATCTGCACACAATTAAGTATTGCTATCGTTTGTACAAAGTTAGATGGTTTCAAGTATTCCACTCAAACACTAATAATTCTATTTAATATTAATCATTTGTTTGCAAACAATTAACTTGTTACTGGGACTGGTATTTAACACTGTTTATTCTATTTAGCACTATTCATTCATTTGCAGACAGTGAAAGGGTTTCAAGTATTGTTATATAATACTAATAATTCAATTATTGAACAAATTTAAGCGGTTGCCCAGTCGGCTGGGGCTGTAGAATACACCGTCTGCACCTCTGCAGAGGGGTAAGACCCCCCCAACGAGTGATCTGGATATGATACTAAACAATCTTATGGTGAGGTTCCAGCAATACTGGAGCTTTGAGGAATCCGGAGTACCCCTTCATTGCCATCGCTCTCAGGTCCACTCTGGCCCGGAGTGGTAGCGCCTGATAGGGCTCTATAGAACTAACAGTATACTTATGCTAAACTGAATTGTTTGAGTAAACTAAATAGCTTGAAATAGAAATGTTTTTGACAATTAAACCGTACTTACATTTAAACTGTGTGCTTATGCTAAACTGAATTATTTGAAATGGAACTGTTTTTTTATATTAAAACTGTATTTACACTTAACTGAATTGTTACCTAAAACTTCTTGAATAGTTTGAAATAGAAATGTTTTTGACAATTAAACTGTGTACTTATGCTAAACTGAATTGCTTTAAATAGAACAGATTATTTACATAAAAATGGATTTGGCGTTAAATAACCTACAAAGGTTGATATGCCATAAAACCCAACAAACCAACAAACCAAACCAGTTAAGCGGTTTCAAGTATTCCACAAAAATAGTTTTATTTGTACACAGTTAAATGGCTCCACGCATGCAATTATACCAATAATTCAATTTAGACAAACAGTTAAAGAGTTTCATGTATTCCTATTCAACACGAATAATTATATCCAATATTCGTTTGCACAGTTTAATGATTCCAAGTATTGTTATGTAAAAGTGACAATTCAATTTAACGTCAGTCATTTGTTTTTTAATAAGGAAATGAAGGCTCAGCTTGTTCTTTTATTTTATGTGTAGGCCACTTTTTTATATAAAAATAGGATTCGGAATTTTCTAATCTATTCATTCATTTATTTCAATGGGTTAACTTTACATATAGTCCGTGATGGTAATTAAAGTCGTCGAAAGAATATAATAGAATAGATAATTAAAATATGAATTGTAAAGTTGGTGACCTTAGTCGAGGGTAACCCGAAGACTCCATTTTCAATAGCTACCACACCGAAGTGTATGGGAGGGTGCTACTCCTTTCCCTGATTTACTCCACTTTAACCTTGATACTTACCTTATAATGCTGAGTGTTATGCAACGTAGCATCAAGAACCATTTTTTGAGTCTTTGGTATGACTCGACCCGGGATTGAACACCAGTCTACATCTTTTCCCAACTTACGTTAAGTTTTGTTTTATTGGTTGATTTCTTTTTTTTTTTTTTTTTTTTTTTGTCTCGTCTCAATTTAAGGTTTTTTATCTTCTCTTTTCATTACGGACCAGTTAGAAATAAAATGATAGTTGAGCAAACAGTTCGTAGTGCGAAGAAATTTTTGATACTTAAACATGAGTTGGGCAGCACATAAAAGGGTGCTTCTTTATATATATATATATATATATATATATATATATATATATATATATATGTATATATAATTTTGTTGTAAGTCCAAAGAGAGAATTAAAATATCTTAAAATAGGTAGGTCCACGAAGAGATTTGTATTTTTTAATTTTTTAATCTTTTTATTTATTTTTTATTTTGAGAACCTATCTATCTATGTATCTATATATATATATATATTTATATATATATAGAGAAAGAGGGGGGGAGGGAGGCGTTTGTGGTGTAATGGACACCGTCATATGAATCTAACACGTCGATGACTCGCGTTCAAATCCTGGACGAGACAGTTTGTATTTCACATAGCGTTAATACTCTTGGGAAACGTATGAATCCAAGTATTCTCCATCTAGCTATGGATAAATAGTAGGACAGACTAGGCTCTTTAACCTGGATATTGCAATCGGTCTTGCAGAAGGAAAACTCTAAATTCACACCTGTTAAACTCCACTTAAAATTGACCTTGTGTTCCAACCTGCTCGTATGGAAAAGTTGGTATATATATATATATACATATATATATATATATATATATATATGTGTGTGTGTGTGTGTGTGTGTGTGTGTGTGTGTGTGTGTGTGTGTGTGTGTCACTGAATATACAATTACGTACTCATATATTCATTAGATGTGTATATATATATACATATATATACAAATATATGTACATATATATATACTCTCTCTCTCTCTCTCTCTCTCTCTCTCTCTCTCTCTCTCTCTCTCAGCCTGTCTAAGATTGCTTCCTCTTCTTCTATTTAGGAAAACTCAGCAAATAGAAAACGGGCAGCGATTTTTGTTACATCTTAGCATTTGCTTCTTATGTCACCGTTCGGTGAATGTAGAGAGAGACATCTTCCAAGTGATTCAAGAGATATGAAGGTTTTCACTTCGACCATTTCAACTAATAACTCGCGCTAATGGATAACCTAGCCGCGACGGTGTCTCTACCCCCTTGTGCCATCGACAACAATTATCCCTTATGGGCGATCCTCTCGCATTAAACACTTCAGACAGTCGGGGATCCCATTATCAGAATTAGATTGAAAGGTGTCGCACCTGTGCAGCGTGATTATCTTAATGGGCTTCAAGACCCGATGTCATGGATAAAAGGGACTTTGTGACACGCTCACAGAATCGCTAAAGTTATCTACGCTCTCTCAGACGGTTTTAACTAGGTAGTTTTACTCTCTAAATGAATAGTAAACAGTTAACTTTCTCCGCCCTCGAACCGATTTTCGATATCCAGCTTCCAAAATGAAGCATTGGCGATTATTACGCCTCTTTACAAGCATTTCTCTCATCTTAATTTCTGTTGGTGTCCTCTGTTGGTGTAATGGTTAAAGCGATGCACTGCGGAATCGTAGTACGCGAGTTCGTACTCCAGTCGCGCTATTACGTTCACTTTCGGGCAAATACCCTTGGGAAAGGTATGAACCCCCTTATTCTCCCTCCAGCTATGGGTAAATAGTAGGACAGACTAGGTTCTTCAGCCTTGGTGAGGCAACTAGTCTAGGAGAAGGAAAACTCTGAATTCAAACCTGTTAAACTCCGCTTAAAAAATTGACCTTGTGTCATATCCTGCCCGAGCGGAGGGGTTGGTAAATAGTATCTTAATTTCTGTTGCTTTTCATTGCAATTCTCAGATCGTCTTTCTACGAGCCCCTTGAATGCACCATGGTTTAGAAATAAAGAAAATGACTGAATTTACATAACTACTACTGGTTAGTTGGTTGGGTAGGTGGGGTTTATGGCAAAGTCAATCTTTGGGTTATTTTATCCCGAAGATCTTCTTTTCTTTTATTCCTTTGTTTATATTTGGAAGGGTTTGGTTGTTATCTACTCAAGTCAAAGTTTCTGTTGAGGGTTTATGGGTATCTTTTTGCAGGGGTGGTTTGTCGACCTTTACTACAGGTTGATATCCATACCCAACAAAGGGGATTATGATGCGCCGTGTCCCCCACCAAAAAAAGAGAAAAGAGTGTTATGTGTATGACACTAAACTGCATCTGATTATGAGGTTTCAGTTCTGAAGACCTCCAATTCCAAAGCTTTGGGAAATGTGAAATAACCCTTCATTTCCATAAGTCCCAGTATAACCCTGATCCGAACTAGGAGTATCTTTTAAGGTCTCATTTGAGGGTAAAATAAATCTATACGTCCCATTGGTAGGTGTTATGACCGATTATTAGGGATCAATAAATAAATAACTCAACACGAAGATATGAGGTGCCACACAAATGTATCCAAGTCTCTGAGGAGGGTCTCCTTGGTTCAACGTACACGAAGACAGGCAAGGTGCTTACTACGGCTGCAGCTGCTCTCTTCTCTATCAGCTTAGTTCTTGATTAATGTTTTCTTTGGGTAAGTCCATTATTCTGGTCATAGGTGAGTCACCTACAACAGTAGGGCTTAGAATATGCTTAGAGTATGCTTAGAATATGCTGATAAATATGCTTAGAATATGCTGATAAAGTTTGATATGCCATATCAAACTTTATACGTTTGATATGGCATATCAAACTTTATACGTTATTTATTGACAAATACTCTTTATACATATATACATTAGATATATGATTTCTAATCGCATATTTTGTAGCTATCCTTTTGAAACGAACCAGAGCACATTTGCCCGTATACAGTTAAATGTTTCCAAGTATTTCTATCAAACACTAATAATTCTATTTTATATAATCCTTTTTGCATACAATTGAATGGTTTCAAGTATTGCGGTGTAATACTTATAATTTAATTCAACATCATTCATTTGTTTGCATATAGTTAAATGGATATACATATATGATTTGTAAGTGAATAGGTTGTAGATAGTTTTATTTTTATTTAATTAAAGCTAATTTTTTTCCACTCGAGTAAGTATTGCTATTGTTTGTACATAGTTAAATGTTTTCGAGTATTGTTGGTTCGATGGGTTTTATGGCGTATCAACCTTTCTAGATTATTTAACGCCAAATCCGTTTTTATAAAAATAGTTCTATTTCAAACAATTCAGTTAAGCATGAGTTCACAGTTTAATTGTCAAAAGCATTTCTATTTCAACCAATTCAGTTTAGTTTAACAGTTCTAATTTAAACAAATCAGTTTTTGTAGAATCATATATTTTGTTTCCACACAGATAAATGTCAAAACAGTTCTATTTCAAACAATTCAGTTTAGCATAAGTATAGTTTCAATGTTTGAAAAAATTCTATTTCAAGCAGTTCAGTTTAGCAAAAGTAAACGGTTTAATTGTCGAAAATATTTCTATTTCAAGCTATTCAGTTTAGCAAAAGTAAACGGTTTAATTGTCGAAAATATTTCTATTTCAAGCAATTCAGTTTAGCAAAAGTAAACGGTTTAATTGTCGAAAATATTTCTATTTCAAGCTATTCAGTTTAGCAAAAGTAAACGGTTTAATTGTCGAAAATATTTCTATTTCAAGCTATTCAGTTTAGCAAAAGTAAACGGCTTAATTGTCGAAAATATTTCTATTTCAAGCTATTCCGTTTATTGAAACAGTTCTAATTCAAACAATTCCATTGAGTATAAGTATAGATTTAGTTTACACACAGTTAAATGTCAAAACAGTTTTATATTAAACAAGTCAGTTTAGCGTAAATACAGTTCTATTTCAAACAACTTGGTTTAGCATAAGTACGCTGTTTAAAAGTAAGTACACAGTATAATTGTCAAAAACATTTCTATTTCAAGCTATTTAGTTTAGTCAAACAATTCTAATTCAAAAAATTCAGTTTAGCATAAGTATGCAGTTTAGTTCAATTTAACCCATAGATAGGACCCTTATCAGGTACTACCACTCCATGCCAGACTGCACCTAGGAGCAATGGCAATGAAGGGGTCTCCGCATTCCTCATTCTTTTGCTTTCATTAAAGGCACGAATCAACTTCTCCCAACTCCAGATATGAATATCGCAGACTAGACTCTTTAGTCTTCGTTAGGAAATTAGTGTAGAAGAAAGAAAACTCTTCATTCAAACTAGCTTTTCTCCACTTAAAAATTGACCTTCCATCGCATCCAAGGGGTTGGGTAAATACATATGGAATCGTAATCTAGATATAGGAGACAATAAAGCAAGACTTTAAAAAACAATACGTATAAAATACTTATCTTAAAAAATAAAGCCATTCAAAGTTTAATTTGCAACTGAATGATGATTTGATGGGGTCTGTGATCGCGCTGAACGTCATCGTTTTAACTTGAATCCTTGGATTGCTAATTAGTAAGTTTGCCTTATTCCTAAACAGAAGCATAAATATAATCGTGGACCACTCTTATAAAATGGCTATTAGAATCCTTCCCCACCTTCATAAACAGAACCGTCAATATAATCATGGACCACTATTACAATAGAAATCAAATAGGTCCACAATTTGTCGATTTTTTTTTGTTTTTTTTAGATATAAGTTGTTTACAAAATATTCATAACGATATAAATAGAATTATCAAAAATTGAGAAGAAGAAGAAGAAGAAGAAGAAGAAGAAGAAGAAGAAGAAGAAGAAGAAGAAGAAGAAGAAATGCTTTGAATTAGCGTTTTTAACTAGCACAGTACAATATCTGCTGGTATAAAAATCAGCGTGTGTCTTACATCACAGTGTAGCATAATGTATACAATTAGGATAGGTCGATAGAAATTAGAGAACTGATAACCACAGACATTAACAGATTTATCTATAATCAACCTGGGAATGAAATATATCAGGTGAATTATACGAAGAGACACAAAGGGTTCCCAAATACACACACACACACACACACACACACACACACACACACAAAACCATTCCTCGTCGACAACTGACTTTGTTGGTTGACGTTATCGTATAAATAAGTTTAATATAGCACTACATAATCTTACAAATCTTTATTTCAACGCTGGGCTACATTAGGCGAAGTTAGCCTCTTATTCACCTATTTGTTCATATCTATATAATTCGTGACATAATTATTTTATGACTGAGACAACTTTGAGATATAATCATATAAATTGAATGATCGATGTTTCTGTTAAAGAACCCACCTATGAAAATTTACATTAATGTTCTTTCATATACTAAAAAATGTAATTGAAATGGAATAATTACGTTCTCCTTTTTTTTTTTTTTTTTTTTTCATAGTCAGTTTTACCACTCTGTACCACATCCGCAGAGTTTTTTCATAAATACACTCCAGTATTTATGCCCCTTGTATGTATGTCTAGAAATAGGCATTTATATAAATACCAGGATTGTTAAAAAATGTTACAAGCCTTACCCACTAAATAGAGCCATAACGAAACATTTTTGCTGTGGTAAAATAATATCACTTATTATAAAACTAGGAAAACTATTTGAGATTTTTGTCTGAATTTCTATTCAGGTAAAGCCCATAACATAGTTAGTTGATTGATTTTTATAACTTAACAATCTTTGTAGGCTACAAAATGCCACATCCTGTTTATATATATATATATATATATATATATATATATATATATATATATATAAAGTTGAGCGGTATGTAACCAATGTAAAAACCGAGGCCCGAGCAGTCATAAAGTATCTTCAAAAGAAAGGTTTGACACCCAAGGAAATCCATGAGAATATGATACAGGTATTTGCAGAGGACTCACCTTCCTATGCAATTGTGTAGAAGCAGACTGCTTTGCTGTCTCTGCTCCCGTTGACCAGAGACAGCATAGAAGATGACCCTCGATCAGATCATCTAAAAACAGCAACCTCTGTTGAACAAGTTGATGCTATTCACTGTATGTTTTTGGTTGGTTGTGTTTTATGGCATATCAACCCTCACAGCTTGTTTAATGCCAAATCCTGTATATTAAATATATTTATATATTTGTCTGGTTTGGTTTCTTTGTTTTAATGGCATATCAACCTTCGTGGGCTATTATTTAATGCCAAAGCCATCCTTCTAGAAAAACAGCAGTGATGCTAATTAACCCATACCAGAGAGGATAAGGGGGTCCAAGGGGATTTGTCCGAAATTGAACGTAATAGCGCGACTGGAGTTCGATCTCGCTTACTACGATTCCGCAGTCCAGCGCTTTAACCATTACACCATAAGGACACTACCCATATATTTGTAAACGTATATATAGTACATATCATTTTTAAACGAGCCAGAGCTCATTTGTTTGTTCACAGTTAAGTGGTTTCAAGTATTGCTATCTAACACGAATAATTCTATTTACTATAAATCATTTGTTTGCAAAATTTTATTCTTAAATGAGAGATAATTTGTTTGCACAATAGTATTGCTATTGTTTTCGCATAGTTAAATGGCTACAAGTATTGCTTTATAACACCCATCATTATGTTCAATATTAATCATTTGTTTACACTCCATGAAGGTTGGTTGGTTAGTTGATAGATTTTTATAACATAATAATCTTTGTAGGCTACAAAATGCCAAATCCTGTTTATATATATATATATATATATATATATATATATATATATATATATATATATATATATATATATATATATATGATTTGTAAATGCATCGTTCGTGGAGCTCACTTGTTTTCATACAGTTAAATGTTTTTTTTAAGTAATGCTATGTAACGATTACAATCTAATTCAATATCTGTCATTTGTTGGAAAACAGTTGATTGGTTATACAAATGATTTGTAAGTTAATAGTTTGTAAGTAATCTTAATTTGGAGGTGCCCGTGGTGTAATGGTTATCATCGTAGGAAATGGACATGGCGACACGAGTTCAAATCCTGGACGAGACTGATTGCATTTTACATAGCACTAATACACTTGGGAAAGGTATGAATCCAATTATTCTCCCTACAACGACGGGTAAATAGTAGGGCAGACTGATTTTTTCAGCCTTGGTGAGGCAACTAGTCTAAGAGAAGGAAAACTCTAAATTCAAACCTGTTAAACTCCACTTAAAAATTGATCTTGTGTCATATCCAGCCCGAGCGGAGGGGTGGGTAAATAGGGTAAGTAATCTTAATTTCAAATGAGTTTGAATTAATGTTTCCACAAAATTAAGTATTACTACTGCTTGCACCCAATTAATTAATTTCAAATATTTCTGTCCAACACTAATAATTCTATTTCGTAGTAATCTTTTATTAGCACACAGTGAAGTTGTTTCAAGTTTTGCTATTTATCACTAATAATTCAATTCAAAACTATTCATTCTTTTGTACAGTCAAATGGTTCAAAGTATTGCTACGAAATACCAATAATTCAATTTTGGCACACAATTAAAAGGTTTCAAGTATTCCTGTTTACAACGGATAGTTCTATTTTGTCTAAATCATTTGTTTGCGCTCACTTAAATGGCTTTAAAAATTGATATCTGGCACCGATAGTTTTATTTGCACAGTTAAATGGGTTTAAGTATTGTTAAGTCTAACAATTGAATTTAACGTCAGTCATTTGTTTTCACACGGTAAAACGGTTAAACAATTCTGTTTCATTCATTGATTGGACCCTAACAAGTTCTACCAATCCAGGTCAGAGTGAACCCGGAACTAATGGTACTGAAGCGGTACTCTTCATTCCCCTGAGCTCCAGGTCAGGAGCCTTACCAACAGATAGTTTAATGTCATATCCAGGACACTGGTTTGGGGGTGTCTTACAGTCGATGTATTCCACAGCCCCTCACCATCACCAGCCGATTGTTCATCCTGCAGAGCTGGTGCTGATCGGATCTTGCTGGTCGGCCAACTCTTGTACGACCATGTGAAGGGGGCTATTGGAGAACGTCACTTATGAGTTTGTCATTGTTTCTCCTACAGTGTCTTGTTCGTTTTTCTTGGATGGATTTTTTTAGATGAGAGGTAAGTGGCCGTACAGCGGTTTTTCATGGGGTGTTGCTTCCAGGATTTATCCAGTATAGCTCGTAACATTCTTATGCACTTCCTATCTAGCTTTTTGTCCTTGCGTTTTGTCAGCGTTCATGTGGTGCATAGAATAGTATTGACACAACCACTGCTTGAAAGGATCACATTTTATTTTCTCGGATAGATCAAACTTCCCAATAATATCCTATCGATAGCAGTCCACACCTTCGCTAGACCCATAGTAACATCACTTTCAGCAGAAGAGACACTGCTGCCGAGGTACGTGACCTTCTCTACTAATTTCAGCTGTCTCCATTTAGTTTGGAGATGACTCCTTCTCGTTTAAAACACATGTACTCCGTTTTGTTTGCGTTCACGTGGAGGCCAAAACCCTTTGCTGCCTGCTACAGGCTATGTAGCAAGGATTCAACTTGGTTGGTTGTTTGGGGTTTATGGCATATCAACTTTTGTAGGTTATTTAATGCCAAATCCATTTTTAAACAAATAATCAGTTCTATTTCAAACAATTCAGTTTAGCATGAGTACAAAATTTAATTGTCAAAAACATTTTTATTTCATATTATTCAGTTTAGTCAAACAGTTCTAATTCAGTTAATTCAGTATAGTATAAATATAGATTTTATTTACACACAGTTAAATATCAAAACAGTTCTATATTAAACAATTCAGTTTAGTTTAAGTAGAGATTCAATGTCAAAAACAGTTCCATTTCAATCAATTCAGTTTAGCATAAGTATGCATTTTAAATGTAAGTACACAGTTTAATTGTCAAAAACGTTTTTATTTCAAGTTATTCAGTTTAGTAAAATGGTTCTAATTCAAACAATTCAGTTTAGCATAAGTATGCAGTTTAGTACTATTTAACCCATAGATAGGGCCCTATCATGTGCTACCATTCCGGGCCAGTGGAACTGAGAGTAACAGCAATGATGCGGTGCTTCTCTAAAGCCCCAACATTACTGGAACCTCACTATCAAATTGTTTAGTGTCATATACGAGGATCATTAAATAAGTTTCCAGACTTTTTTCGTATGGGCACTTTTATTGATAGTACACACAGGAAACTCTAGTTCCCTTCGAAGTAACCTCCTCCGGCTACAATGCACTTGTATTACCGTTCCAACAACTTCTGGAAGGCCCCATGGAAGTCCTCTTATATGAGCGTGTCAATAACCTTCGTCACAGCCTCTTTCATCTCCTCAATTGTCTCATAACGACAGCCTCTGAGCTTAGGGAAAAAGCAAAAGTCACTGGGAGCAAGGTCTGGACTATAAGTTGGCTGAGCTACTGTCTTGAAGCCCATCTAGCACAAATAGTCTGTGACAAGAATGTGGACTGGGGCATTGTCCTGGTGGAAATGCCACTGACCCGATTTGAAGAGTGCTGACCTCTTCCGATGGAATCTCTTCCTGAACTCCCTTAAAACCTCAACATAGTAACCCTAACCCTAATCCTTTGGCCAATCAACTCTGGTGTATTGACTTCCTTACTCTTCCCACACCTCTCATCATCTCTCACAGACTCCCTGCCTTCCTTGAATCTCTTATGCCACTCAAAAACTGACGCTCAAATCATGCAAGAAGGTGGAAAAGTAGTCTGAAGCATTTCATACGTTTCTGTGGCATTTTTTCCAAGTTTAAAACGGAATTTTATTGCATTTCGTTCTTCTAAAGTGTCTTCACGTCCAGATTGCATTTTTGAAAATCACCAGCAGTGACAATCAGGCTTTAGTGGGGTGTATTCCAATTGCTGCTGTTGCTGCTCATTTGGACCTGAAATCATAAAAATTGGTCAGTCATCTCATAAGATGTATAGCAATAACATAGTGAATTTTCAAGAGTCTACAACAATTTTAAATGCCTGTATAAAAAAAGTCTGGAAACTTATTGAAGGCATTACTTATGAGGACACTCTGTGATGAGAGGTCTTACCCCTCTGCAGCAGTGCATTCGGTGTATTCTACAACCCCAGCCGACTTGGCAATACACAGAGTTAGATGTCAAAACAGTATTATTTCATATAATAAAGTTTAGCATAAGTACACAGTTTACATGTCAAAACAGTTCTATTTCGAGCAATTCAGTTTAGCATAAATACGCTGTATAAATGTCAAAACAGTTCTATTTTAAACAATTCAGTTTAGCATAAATACGTAGTTTAAATGCAAAAAGCAATAGAGTCAAGAAACCACGGTTTAGTTCTATCTAACCCATAGATATAACCTTTTTAAGGAGCTACAAACTCCTGGCCAGAGTGGACCTGGGAGATATGGCAATGAAGGGGTACCCCGCATTCCCTAAAGCTCCAGCACTACTGAAACCTCACCATCATATTGTTTAGTGTCATAACAGGACACTCATTATAGGGAGGGTTACCCTTCTGCAGAATTGCAGTCGGTGTATTCTAATGCCCCAACCAACCGGGCAAGGATTTAGCTTGGGTAGGTTTATTTACAAGAAGCCCTATGTCATCTGCATAGTCTTCGTTCGTTATAGTTTCCGCAGGATAAAGTCTGCGTTTTGTCTTTTCTAGCGTAAATCCATTTTCTTTCATTAGATCTATCGACGTTCGAAGTACAGACTCGATGCAGAAGTCCAGCAACAAAGTCGAAGAAGTCTCTCTCCATCCGGTGAGCGACTCTTGACTGGATACATCTTTAAACCACCCGATGGTTAGGCTCCAGTCTGAGGAAATATGAAGTACCCCTTCATTGCCATTGTTCCGAGATTCACTTTGACCCAACCAATAAACCCTTGTAAAAGATTGGCTTGATTGTGTTTAATGGCATATCAACCCTTTCCTGTTAGTTAATGCCAAATCCTATTCATAAACACAGTGTGTGTGTGTGTAAGATATGTAAACAAATAGTTTGTAGGTTGCATTTTTTCAAAATAAGAGAAAGCTCGTTTGTTTTCACACAGTTAATTGTTCTCAAGTTCCGCTAATTAACATTAATTCTATTTATCAAATATTCCTACGTTTGATTTGGTCGTGTTTTATCGCATATCAACCCTTGTGGAATATGAAGAGTCCCGTTTATACATGTATAGAATTTATTTTGAATAATTTGTAAGTAACATTCTTAAATGAGACAGAGCTAATTTGTTTGTACACAATTAAATTGTATCAAGAATTGCTATTCAACATAATTCTATTTAATGATAATTCCTAGTAAAAGATTGAAATGTTCTATTTGACCCATAGATGCGACTAACAGGTATTAACACTCTGAGTCACAGCGGACCTAGGAGTAATGGTAATAAAAGAGTACTCCACATTCCACAAACTTCGAGATCGGAACTTCACACTCAGATTCAGTTTAATGTCATATTCAGAATAATAAATGGTTTTAAGCATTGCTGTGTAACACTAATAATTCTATTCAACATTATTCATTAGTTTGAACACAGTGTGGATGCTTTTAAGTATTGCTCTATAGTACTTATATTTCAATTTAACAATCATTTCTTAGAACACATTTAGATGGTTCTAAGTAAAGTCATTGATTAAATAGTTCTATTTGATCCATAGATGGGGTTGGGTTAGGCTCCCTGGCCAGACCCCGATGAACCCTTGACTACCCGACTCCTCGCCTGAGTGTTAACGGACATTATTTCCAAAAGATGAAGTCCAACAAGGGCTCAACGAAAAGAAGTTACTTGAAAGGAGTTTTAAAAAATACTAAACGCCTAAAAGGGGTCAAAAAGTTACCCAACAGAAGACAGAAGTCGTAAAATGGACAAAGGAAGAGTGAAAGAGAGAGCTCTACCTATAGGCAAAGAGTATGCGCAATGCAACTGTCAATAAATTGTCAGTGTTGTAACAGACACTACCCTTTGATTTTAAGCCTGGTAAAAGAGTTCTAATTCCTTAACGTAGTATTTGTTCGGTGTAAGACCAAATGATAGTTATATTAACTTTGAAATAGTTTTAAAAATCAGTCTAAAAAACCAGAGGTAAAGGTGGTGACAGTTGTCGCAACTGTTGCCTGTCTATATCAACAATAACACAATCATGACAAAAATCTACCGGCGCAGATGCAAAATAAGGGGAATGCCGAGGGGATCAAACATCGTTTGTTTGATATCGTTTGGTTGGGTTTTATGACATATCAACCGCTGTAGGTCATTTAATGCCAAATCCTTCGTATTCATTTATTAAATATATGATTTCTAAACAAATTTTGTAGATAACATTTTTTTACAAGCTTAAGCTAATCTTTTTTGTTTTTGTTTTTGGTCACAGTTAAATAGTTTTAGTTAATTTCAAACAATTCAGTTTAGTATAAGTTCACAGTTGTTGTTTTTTTTTTGGATTTTTTTTTTTTTTGTTGTTTTTTTTTTTTGTTTACTCACTGTGATTTCTTTCAATACAGTTTTTTTTTATTTCCACACAGTTAAATATAAAAACAATTTTATTTCAAACAATTCAATTTAGCTTAAGTACAGTTTAAATGTCAACAGTTCTATTTTAAACAATTCAATTTAGCACATCAACAAAGTTAAACGGTTCCATGTATGACTATTTATCGCTAACAATTCAATTAAACGTCAGTAATTTTTTACACACAGTTTAAATGTTCAAACATTTCTATTTCAAACGATTCACTTTTAAACTGTGTATTTATGCTAATATCAAACAGTTCTATTTGACCCATAGATACGAACTTATCAGGTGCTTCCACTCCGGGTCAGAGTGGACCTGGGAGAGATGATAATGAAGGAGTACTGTGCATTCTTCAGAGCTCAAGCATATGTGGAGTCTCACCATTAGATTGTTTAGTGTCATACCTTGGACACTCGTTGGTGGAGTCTTACCCCGCTTTAGAGATGCAGTCAGTGTATTCGACAGCCCTCCCCCACCGCCAGCCGACTGGGCCAAAGATTTGTTTGTTACAGCCTCTTATGAGTTTGCCCATGCCCCCATAAAATGACCTTGTATCAAATACTGACTTGGTGGGAAGTCAGTTAACCTGATAAAATGACTTCATGTCAAACCCGGCCAGAGGGAGACTGGATAAATATCAAACACAAAATAGGCCCCTGGTCTTAAGGTTCCTTACCCCCACCCACCCAAGTAATACTTGCTTAGCAATGCTAAGTGCATCGCTTGGCGCCTTAGGCCCCCTCCAAAAATAAGTAATACCGACATGATCAAATATTTTTGTAACGGCCGCGTATGAATCTCGATTCGTGCATGGTCTCCTACAATAAAATGACCTGGTGTCAAAACCAGCCAGGTGGGAGGTTGGATAAATATCAGACGCAAAATAGGCCTCAAGCTGCCTGCACATATCAAGATCCTGTACGGGTTTTCCAGATAACAGGGGAAAAACGCGGCCCCTTCAGATACGGTTTTTTTAGAAATCTGCTACATCCAGTTCTATCCTCCCAATCTCTGGTCAATAAAAAAATATCTTTTTATCAGACCAGGAAGTTTCTCTGCGTTTGACGGAGAGGCCTAAAACAATGTCTCGGATAGATGCCCTTTATACAATATTTACACTATATAGGGTTTTAAAACTAATTTTTCTCAGGATATCTGGTGTCGCTCATGACTATTCCATCTTTAGGGATGGCACTTGGCTTCATAAGCCAGACTACCATCTGACATTTCTTTAAAAAAAACCTTATTCATTTTTGCCGCCCACCCCGCTTTGGGCGAAGAGTTGTCGCAAGTGTTCTCTACAGTTTTTTTTTTTTTTTTCTATAATCACTCTACTAATGTTGAGAAGCGAGATGATGTTAGAATAGGAGTAGGCAAACTGCAGTCCGCAGCATTGTTCTGTGCTGTCCGAGGGAGCTTCCCTTAAATAAAATATAAATAAACACTTGCACTTGTATCGAGATTAAATTCTTTTGATTTTAAAAGATGAGGCCTTTTGATAATTCGTAACTCATTGATGCGGCTCTCCCACCAAAAAATTTTGCTCACTCCTGTGTTAGAATAAGTCGATGGACATTTTGCAAACTTAATTAAGGAGTAGAAGAGAATCACAAAACACTAACTGAATCTTTGGGTAAAAGACGAAAGACTTATCCGCTTGGACTGACCGTTTGTTTCTTTGGGGTTTTTAATGGTATTATTGTGTTAGTATAGCATTTATTCCAAGGCTAACAGCAACAAATAAATGAATTAATACTTCGTTTAATTCTATTTATTATTCAACACGTAAAACAATTAATAATAATATACAGTCCTCTCTGTGTATAAAGTTGAGTTCAAGGGACTTACCGGCGCGCTGAAGAAGATATCTGGTATCTTAGGGTTGTTTTCTGAGAGTTTTTAATGTCCCCGCCTCACAGAACGTCTGGTGGAATCTGTCTGACTGGATTTGGGATTTTTGCGCCAAGACTTCCGAGCTCATCATGTGATTAATATATCCAATCACTGAGAACCTCTTCCTCACTCACTCCATACACAGGAATTACCATTTTACTAACCCAACAGCATATTAACCTTTGCGAGTCACTTTAATGCCAAATCGATCCTTGTAGAAGAACAACAGAAATGCTATTTTACCTATACTTGTGGGGATAAGAGAGTTCATGCCTTTCCCAAAGATATTAGTCGAAAAGTAAACGTAATAATAAGACTGGAATTCAAACTCTTACAACGATATTGCAGTCCACCACATGAGCCCAATCTTCAGACTCTCCTCCAACAAATTGCCTAGTCGGCTGGAGCTGTAGAATACACCGACTGCTTCTCTACAAAGGGGTTAGACCCCTACCCCAACGAGTGTCCTGTATATGACTAAACAATCTGATGGTGAAGTTCTAGTAATGTTGAAGCTTTGGAAAATGCAGAGTATCCCTTCATTGCCATCGCTCCTCGGTCCGCTCTGACCCAAAGTGATAGCACCTGATAGGGTCCTATCGATGGGTTAAATATAACTAAACTGTGTACTTATGCTAAACTGAATTGCTTGAAACAGAACTGTTTATATGTTTAAAAATGGATTTGGCATTAATAACCTTTAATGGTTGATGTGCCACCAAACCAATCCAACAGTTTAACATGTACATAGACATTTAGGTACAGATCCTCAAAATTGGAATGGGTGTAGTAGCGGTCATCATTATCTTACACCAAGCTAGACCCATTTTCCATTATACCTTGCGAACAACAAAATACCACATATTCTATGGGTTACCCTACTTGATTATTTCGAATGTGGATGGGAATTTTTATATACAACTCAGAAACTAATTAGGTGGCATGGAAAGGAAATCAAATCTAATCAGTGCCAGGTTAGTCGTACCCTCCAACCAATTGTAATCGTAAATCGTCTTATTTCTTTGGTATACATTAGTATTAGATAGGAATGCTTGAAACAGTTTAACTGGAAAAACTGAATCATTGGTATATAGCATTATTTAAAACCACTTGACTGTGTGCAAATAATGGCAGTTCTATAATGTTTAAACAAATTCGCTTTAACTTTTAAGACAAATTACCAACTATTCTTACAAGTCATACGTTTAACCATTTAAGTGTGCGCACAAAATAACTTTAATTTTTAATGTTACGTAGCAATACTTGGAAACAAATCTACTCCGGCTCGTTTAAAATTCGAACCTACAGACTGTTTAAAAATTATGTCTTTAATTTAGATATTTTTAAACAGAACTTGGCCAAGGGTTGATATGCCGTAAAAACCAACCGACAAAATATCTCGAACTTTCAAGACTTTGAGACTTTTACAAAAGAAAATTTAGATAACATAGAAGTGACTGTTTTAAAGAAGAAAAATGTGGAGTCCTTAATGAAGGAGACAACTTACGCCACTGTAGCACGAAACATTCAGAGACAACAAGCGACAAGACAATTTTGGTTCACGACGAGCAAGTAATCCAATTAAAACTGATTGAACAAAGAATCAGGAGCTGCTAAACTAATCAACGGAAATACATAAAACAGAACCACAAACTAAAATTAAAAAATCCAATGAATTGTCCGGTCGGATTGGGCTGTAGAATACACCGACTGCATTTCTGTTGAGGGGTAAGACCCCCTCCCAACGAGTATCCTTAGATATGACACTAAACAATCTGATGGTGAGGTTCCAGAATGCTGAAGCTTTGGGAATGCAGAGTACTCTTTTATTGCCGTGACTTCCAGGTCCACTCTGACCCGAAGTGGTAGCACCTGATAAGGGTCCTATCAATAGGTCAAATTAGAACTAAACTGCGTACTTATGCTAAACAGAATTGTTTGAAATAGAACTGATTATTTGTATAAAAATGGATTTGGCATTAAACAACCTACAAAGGTTGATACGCCATTAAAACCAACCAACCAACATGCAATCAAACAATCGATTGAAAAAATCAAAGCAATCGTTGTCAAAGCAGCACTGCATAAACCAATACACATCTGCTCCATCTACATTCCCCCACACGACCCTATCAGTGACATAAAAATGAATAAATTACTCCAGCAAATACTAAAACTCTACCTATTGCTGGGCAACTTAAACAACCATAGCACTGTATGGGGGTGCAAGAAAACCGATAAAAAGGCAAAGACCTAGAGAAAGTTATTCAAAATAATAACCTGTGCATACTTAATAATAAATCTCATACCTACTTCAACTCATTTACAGGTTCTTACTCGGACATTGACCTCACTTTATGTGATCCCGTAAGCTATATGGACAACGGGTAGAAAGTTCATGACGATCTCTGTGGTAGGGACCACTTCCACATCCTACTTGAAATCCTACAACCTCACCATGATGAAATACTCCCTCGCTGGAAACTAAACAAGGCAAACTGGGAAGTCTTTGAAACCCACAACGAACAAAAACTCTTGCAAGACTCTAATACCACAAACCAAACAAAATATTTTACGGCAACATCAATATCACTCCCTGGTTCAACGATGACTGCAGAAAAGCGATCCGCCTACGTAAGGCTGCCTTACGTAAATTCAATAAGCAACCCACCACTACTATTCTCAAAGACTTCAAACTCCTCAGGGCAAAAACACGAAAACTCATTAAGGAAGCCAAGAAGAAAAGTTGGCAACTGGGCTCCTCTACTAAAACCAACAGAATCTGGAAGATGATTAGGAAAATCTCCGGGAAACCCCAATCACCCACCCTCCAACACCTCACAAAAAAACAAACAGAAGCAACTACAAGAAAAGACATTGCAGAAGTACCAGCCGAGACATTTTCAGAAAATTCTTCTCAAAAAATCCAATCCATTATTCATTTCTTACAAAAGCAAATCAGAGAAACAAAGACTCAATTTTAAACCAAATGATTCAGAAAAATATAACCTACCATTTACACCAGCAGAACTTAAAGAAGCTTTACACACATCACATTATACAGCAGTCGGCCCAGATGAAATCCATTATGAATTTCTAAAATACTTAACGAAGAATTCTCTCAATTACCTTCTGAAAATATTCAATGACATCTGGATAAATGGAACATTCCTAGAATCATGGAAAATAGCAACACTCATTCCTATATCTAAGCCTGGGAAAGCCAACCCAAACCCAGCAAACTACTGCCCAATAGCTCTAACTAGTTGCCTCTGTAAAATAATGGAGAGCATGGTAAACAAAACCTGGTCTGGCATCTTGAATACAATAAACTTATTAGCAACTCTCGTTGTGGCTTCTGAAAACGGCGATCAGCAATGGATCATATGGTCAAATTGGAAACCTCCATAAGAGAGGCCAATATTCAGAAAGAACATCTGATAGCAATCTTCTTTGATCAAGAGAAGGCTACTGAGACCACTAGGAAATTCAGAATAATGAAAGATCTCCATAGACTTGGACTGCGAAGAAGTTTGTCGAACTTCATAAATAGTTTTCCCTTGGACAGGCAGTTCCTTCTGAATCGAATCAACGTTTTTTAATCTCAACAAACAGGAAGAGGGAGTCCCTCAAGGGAGTATTCAGTCAGTGACATTGTCTAATATAAAAAATGGACAGTATTACATGGTGTCTTACTCCTGGAATTGATGGTTATCTTTACGTTGACGACTTCTGTATCACTTCCAAATCAAAACATATGAGAGCCGCCGAGCGTCAACTGCAACAATGCATCAATAAAATAACACATTGGGCAAATAAAAACGGATTCAAGATATCCAAATGCAAAACGAGATGCGTGCATTTTTGTCAATTGAGAAAAATACACAATGACGCACAGAAATACGTGTCGTAAATGAGTATAAGTTCCTGGGAGATATTTTTGCCAGGAAATTATCATTCATCTCCCACATACAATATTTAAGAACTAAAACCAGCCGCATTCAATAACTCAAACGAGTAGTCGCCCATACAAAATTGGTAGCTGACCTTCAAGCTCCCTTTAAATTATACAGAGTCATTTCTCAGTTAGATTATGATACATTTATCTATAGACCTGCTAGGAAGTCCTACCTTAAAAAGCTCAACCCAATCCACCACGAAGGCCTAAGACTGGTCTTAGGAGCCTTTAGAACTTCTCCAGTAGTCAGTTTATACACCAAAGTCTATGAAGCACCTCAACAACTCAGATGTGAAAAATTGGCTCTGCAGTATTACTCAAAACCGAAATCCTGCCCATCCAACCTAGCTTATGACTGCATCTTCAACTCTATATACAAATAACAGTATGAACAAAAAGAAAGAATCCTCAAACCATTTGGCCTATTCTCCTCGAATCCACAATTTCTGTTAAAAATTTACTTAAAAGCATCCCATTAGAAATACCACCTTGGAACATTAAAAAACCACAAGTAACCCTCCAATTAAACAAACTCCCCTAGACAAAAACACATCCCAGCGCTCATCTGGAAAATTTTCACACTATTCTCTTACACCATCCAGATCATCAATATATATTTACGGATGGCTCCAAGGATAGAAATAAAACAGCGTATGTCGCTGTTCTAAAAAAACGTTCTCAAGAAAGCTCTTCCTATGAAAAGCTGCAGAAGTATATGCCATTGACCTTGCTCTCAACATCATTTCTAGGGACAAACAACAAATTTATCATTCACTGACTCGCTCTCTGTATTAATATCACTGAGAAATAAAAGGCTGGAGAACCCATTAATTGTTAAACTGCTGAGTAGACTAGATTCAATGTCTAGTCATAAAGAAATAATATGTTGGATCCCAAGCAACACCAGAGTGAGCGGAAATGAAAGAGCTGATTCAGCAGCCATATCGGCCTTAGAATGTTAGTCCATTCTAGACCTCGAGGTAGTTGCCTGTTCTTGGTCGGGTGACAAGCCTCCACTCTTCAAGGAGCCTTTTTTTGATTTGGACTTGTCCAAACTCAGTATCATCTGCGTCTTTTTCTGCTACCTCTATGGCTACAGGAACAACCTGAAGGGAGTAAGGACGTCGTTTTCTGACCAAAGGAAATGAGGAAGAATGTCCAGAGGTCTGATTTGAAGAGAGAAAATCCCTTTTGGGATATTAGCTTGTCAGAAAGATAGTCTGGGCTTTCCAGATGAAAAATGTAAGTAATGTGCGAGAAAAAATACAAGAATAAGGGTCCAGGTGGACCTATTATTGGTCTAAGCTGTCATGAAAGTAATCCATTTTATTTATAGACTTGCCAGTCACTCGCAGTGGAATTAGCCAATCAGCAAAGACAAGGATCATATAAGATCAGCAGCAATTATCCTCATAACCTGAATTACTGTTCTGCAGTTTTAACTGGCAAGACGTAACTTTTGCATTAAGAATCTCAAAACTGAAGCCCAAAATGGCCACCGGAAGTCTAACACGAATTATTGGCTAAAGTTTCAGCAGGACCAGAAAAAAAACAACACACGGCTACACCTTTGCAGAGGGGTAAGGTCTCAGTCAACGAATGTCCAAGATATGACACAAAACAATCTGAAACACAAAACAATGCTGGAACTTCGAGGAATGCGGAGTACTCCTTCATTGTCATCCCTCCTAGGTGCCCGTGGTGTAATGGTTATCGTCGCAAGATATGGACACGGCGACACGAGTTCAAATCCTGGACCTGACTGATTGCATTTCACATAGCACTTATACACTCGGGAAAGGTATGAATCCAAATATTCTCCCTCCAGCTCTGGGTAGATAGTAGGGCAGACTAGGTTCTTCAGCTTTGGTGAGGCAACTAGTCTAGGAGAAGGAAAACTCTGAATTCAAACCTGTTAACCTCCGCTTAAAAAATGACCTTGTGTCATATACTGCCCGAGAGGAGGGGTTGGTAAATATGATCCCTCCTAGGTCCACTCTGGCCCGAAGTTGTAGCACTTGATAGGGTTTTGCGTATTTATGCTAAAGGGAATTACCTGAAATAGAACTGTTTTGCGGTTTAAACTGCGTACTTATGCGAAACTGAACAGTTTGAAATTGAACTATTTTTTATGCTAAACTGAATTGTTTGAAATGGAACTGTTTTGTCATTTAACTGAATGGCTTGAAATAGAAAGTTTTTCGCAATTAAACTGTATACTCATGTTAAATTGAATTGTTTGAAATAGAACTGATTATTTGAAAAATGGATATAGCATTAAATAACCTACAAAGGTTGATATGCCATAAAACCCCAAACAACCAACTAACCACTCTTGCTAAGTCGGCTGGGCCTGTAGAATACACTGACTGGACCTCTGCAGAGCGATAAGACCCCTCAACGAGTATCCTGGATTTGGCATTAAACAATTTGATGGTGAGGTTCGAGTAATGCTGGAGTTTTAGAGTATGTGGAGGATCCCTTCATTAGTATCGCTTCCAGGTCCTCTCTGATCCAGAATGGTAGCACCTAATAGGACCCTATCTATGGGTCAAATAGAACTAAACTGTGTACTTATGCTAAACCGAATTGTTTGAAATAGAACTGTTCATAGGTATAAAAATGGATTTGGCATCGAAGATAGTTGATGTGCTATAAAAACAAACCAAACCCAAGCTACCTTGATATACCTGGAAATGACAGGGCAGTCTCGGAAGAAAAAAAAGCAATGAAAATAAAACAAATACTATAAACTGATTATTGTAAATAAGTTGTTGGCGACTGTAGTCGAGGGCGACCAGAATGCTCCCTTTTCAATAGCTACTACACCGAGGTGTAGGAGAGGGCGCTACTCCTTTCCCTGTATTGCTCCACTTTACCTTTGATACGTACCATATTGCTGAGTGTTAAACAAGGAGGTATCAAGTATCATTTTTAAAGTCTTTGGTATGACGCGACCGGGGATTGAACCTAGGTCTCCCGGACCATTGGCGAACACTCTACCCACTAGGATGGCAAAATCATTGGGATACACTCATTAGTAACAAACTTCAAAGAATTAAACCTAAAGTTGGAGAATGGAACACAAAATAAAACAAAAATACATCACCCATCATCATTTATTAGAGATTACAGAATCCCCAATTTGCACAACATCCCAAGAGACATAACAATAAAATATATACTGCTAAAGTGTATAGATTTTGATCTAGCGCAAAGAAAATGTAATCAAGTGAGTAATCTGAAGACTCTTCCCAAAAATATCACCAGCAAAAATTGGGACTATACTAAAAAATATTAGTAACTGAAAAATAGTTGACACACACACACACACACACACACACACACATGCAAGTGCGTTTGTGTGCATCCCGATATTTTGGTAGAAAATAAATGTATGAATCTATTTCGAAATATTGTCGGCATTAAATGACCAACCGAGGTTAAAATACTGTAAAACAAACTAACAGATCCAAAGCGGTAGTGCCTGTTAGGGTCTCATCCGTGGGTCAAATAAATATCATCATCATCATCATCATCATCTCGCGCTGGTAGCACAGATATCCCTGACCCTCTCTCGCCACTCCTCCCTATCGTTCATCGCCCTAGGTAGGTCTTCAGGACAACATCCCGTATCCTCACATAGCTGCTGAATGTATGTTCGTGCTGGTCGTCCTGCTTTTGCGCGGCCATGTGTGGGGATCCATAAGAGTACATCTCTTATGAGTTCGTCCCTACTTCTCCAGCAGTGTCCTGCATGTCTGGTTCTTCTAACTTGAATAGTTTTCGTGATAGGGGGCAGGTGGCCGTACAGTTGGTGTCTTGTGGGGTGTTGCTGCCAGGACTTGTTCAGGATTGCACGCAGCATTCTTGTGTTTTTGCCATCTAGCTTCTTCTCCAGCCGTTTTGTTAGCGTCCATGTAGTGCAGCCATATAGCAGTATCGATGTGACCGCTGCCTGGATATTTGCCCATAATTTGTATTAGAATTCTGATACCATGCAACCGTGCTGAAAAAATCTTTTAAACGGATGGGGAAATCGTGCGTATAATGTACGCAATTCCCAACGCTCTCGGTATAATATAACCCCAGACGGTTTGATCGCCCAATCGACCGGGGCTATAGAATACTGTTGAAGACTGCACCCCCCAACAAGTGCCCTGGATATATGACTCTAAACAATCTGATGGTGAGATTTCAGTAATGCTGGAGCTTTGGCAAATGACGAGCACCCGTTTATTGCCATCTCTCCCAGGTCAATTCTGTTGCCTAGTCGGCTGGCGCTGTAGAATACACCGACTGCACCTCTGCAGAGGGGTAAGACCACTCCCACAACAAGTGTCCTGGATATATGACTCTGAACAATCTGATGGTGAGGTTCCGGTGATGCTGGAGCTTTGGGGAAAGCGGAGCACCCCTTCATTGGTATCGCTCTCAGGTCCACTCTGCGTACTTATGCTGAACTGAGTTATTTGAATTAAAACTGTTAGACTAAACTGAATAGTTTGAAAAAGAAATATTCTTGATAATTGAACTGTGTACTTATGCTAAACAGAACTGCTTGAAATTGAAATATTTTGACATCAAAACTGCGTACTTATGTTGAACTGAATTGTTTGAAATAGAACTGTTTTTGACATTGAAACTGTACTTACGCTAAACTGAATTGTTTGAAGTAATCTGTTTTGACATTTTATTGTGTGTAAACAAAATCTATACTTATACTAAACTGAATAGTTTGAATTAGAACTGTTTGACTAAACTGAATAGCTCGAAATAGAAATGTTTTTGACAAACTGTTTACTCATACTAAATTGAATTGTTCGAAATAGAACTGACTATTTGTATAAAAATGGATTTGGCGTTAAATAACCAACAAAAGTTGATGTGCCATAAAACCCAACCAACCAACCAGGTCCACTTTGGACCGGAGTGGTAGCAGCTTATAGGGTCCTATGTATAGGTAAAATAGAACTAAACTCCGGACTTCTGTTAAACTGAATTGTTTAAAACGGAACTGATTTTGACATGGAAACTGTACTTACGCTAAACTGAATTGTTTGAAACGGAATTGTTTTGACATTTAACTGTGTAAACAAAATCTATAATTATACTAAACTGAATTGTTTGAATTAGAACTGTTTAACTAAACTGAATTGCTTGAAATAGAAATGTTTTGACGATTAAACGGTATACTCATGCTAAACTGAATTATATGAAATAGAACTGATTATTTGTATAAAAATGGATTAGGCATGAAATATCCTAAAAAGTTTAATATGCCATAAAATCCAAACAACCAACCAGACGGTTTGAAGTGCCATTAAAAATCAATCTTTGAAACTGAATAAACCCGACCTTGGATGATACTATTAAAGTTTAATGTGTTCCCTGGAAAAAGAAATAAGATTATTATAGATGAAGTTGATAGAAGAGTTTATGCCATGAAACTTTTAAATTATAAATAGATGGAGTTAAGGTAAACAATATTTTTTCCCTTTTAGTGAACAACTGATTCAATCCTGGAAAAAAGTAAAGAGTTATTTCTAAAAAGCCTAAGAATCAGGTAATCACGAAATAAGGCCATGACTCAACTCGCAACGTCAATCGGTTTGTTTTTGTTAAGCAAACTTTTTCTGATTTCCTCCAACTTGACGTCTTTCTGCACATTTCAATTTAGACTTTTTGATTGGTCCAAATCCCAGTTATAAGAACGTAAAAAGGAAAAAAAAGTTTCTAATTTTGGAAGAAAAAATATTGCGAAATATCAGAATTGCCGATAAAAAAAATATGGACAATTTATTGATGCTATTGTCGAGGGAAACATTTTAGCAAGGCGTGATGACTTTAAGCAGGCAATTTGCTAATGATGTTAATATTACTTAAAACTAGAAAAATGTTACAAACTGAAACATGGCAATTTTCTAGACATGCTTTTATAAATGCCCGCAAAATTCGTCTTGTTAACGTAATTGTCATTTTAAGAATTTACATCCTGGCAAAAACTCAGCGACATTGATGAAGTTAATTCACATGTTTTACCAAAACACTTCATAATATTATAAAATATCTAAAGGCCTTTTTTCAATCAGGGAAGATAATGTACTTTAAATAAATAATTATTATTATGATAGCTCCGGTGGCAAGACTTAAAATACGCTGACAGGATCTCCTGCAGAGGTAAAATCTCAAAATGGATGTCCTAGTTATGACATCAAAGGTCCAGATCTGGGGAATTGGAGAACCGTTTTATTGCCCGCCCTGTCAGCTGGGGCTCTAGAATACACCGACTGCAGCTCTGCAGAGGAGTAAGACGCTTCCCCCACCTCAATGGACTACCTGTCGGCCATGGGTGGTAACCTGGAAGGTGCTAGGACAGGATATTGGTGGTTGAGCAGTTATTGATCAGGTGATAAACTTGCAACACACCACTTTGGCCCTTACTTGATCTGACGGGTGTCAGATAGGCCCGGTCCGATCAATCTGCTGGTTATATCAAGCCCTAGCACCTATGTGTTTTGTCCCGACTGTACATTTAAATAGCACTTGTACCAAGTTCCCAAACCTTATATTCTGAGGGTCAATTGCGTTGATAGAATAAGAATTTGACCAGTGCTGAGAACCTGAAATTGGCAACAGCTCGAAAATCTACTCTCAGCTCGAGTATACTGGTTCGTGTATTCCCATCTCAATCAAGGCGAATGGGTTTTCCCTTTTGGGTTTTTTCCCAACAGTTGTGGCCTGTAAAGGGTCAGAAAGAAGACGCAGAAGAAGAGAAAGGAGGAACAAGTGTATTGAATAAACAGAACATATATACAAAATAAGTGTTAATACAACAGGTACAAGTGTCCGTCCGAAACTGTCAGGTTCAGCTGCTGGGAGGAAATTGGTATTTTTCGTACATCCCAACAACCAGACGAGTGTGGCACAAGGCCTTTTTTAGGTGGTTCTGGGCGAAGGTCCGTAGCCAAGACACGCCAGGCTGCTCCAAAAATGCCTCGGGCCTCGTCAGCATTCCCCTAAAAAGGGGCGCCTGTCACATCAGGCTCTAACACTCCAAGGAGGGTTAGAGCCTGATGTGACAGTCAATGTCACCTCGACCGACTGCCACTGGAACCAGGACACACCGACCAGATCCGCATACTGACCAACGCTGCTGACCGAAGTGTGTCCCAGCCCAGCGCCGTCCAGGGAGTAGTGCATATGCTCCACAGTGCAGGGAGGAAGTCTCTACGAATGTAAATAGGGTTAGTATTTATGAAGGAGATGTTCATTAACACCCACCCCCTTAAGTCTTAACTCTGCAGGAGTCTGAAGAAAGTCTTTTTTTTTTCTTAGATTAATTTTCTGAGGGTGTACATGTAGCTGTAAAAGGGTTTCACAGAGATTAATCTTGAGGAATATTTTGTTCTCCAAGACGTGGTTTTTCTCTGCTTGACTTGTTTAATTTATAGGAAGCAAGCGTTTCCTTTTTTACAAGTGGCTAGATGTTTAAACTTGGCTGACTTGTTTTACCAAGTTTAAAGTAAAAAGACTGAGAAATTTTTATTTGTTTTTGGTCTCAATACCTTATACGTTTTGGGTTGACAACTATTAAATAAGTTGTTTTCCTTTTTCTCTTAGAACGGCGCATTTCGGAAGCTGCCAGAGGGGTCGCAATATCGAAAGTGTTGTATATGACATCCATAACTGTTTGCTCAGGAGGCTTTCCATCGGTCTTAACAGTCAGGCGTTTCCTAAGTTGGTTGAGATGTCTTTTACGGGTGAATTGTGGACATTTTATAATATATATCATCTTCCCAACTCTTTTTTTCGATTGTTTCCATCTGCCCCCCCAAAAAAAAATTGTCTTTGAAGAATCTGTAAAAGACTTTATCTTTGAGATTATATCATTTTGGGGGTACGATGCATGTTCTTCCAGGCTTCGTCTATTTCGGGAGTAGTTTGTCGTAAAGGGACCGTATCCGACGTACAAACACCTAGGCTGGAGATTGTGAGGCTGGTGTTTTGTTATTAGGTGTAATCCTGTATACTTGAAAAAATTGTTGGAGAGCTCTTTAAGTTGGTGCAGCCATAGATTTTTTCAAATCTCTCTTCAAAATATCCACAGATCTTTCAGTCTGTCCGTTAGACCACAGATGGTACGGAGGGATCGTGATGTGTTTGATCTGGTATGTTTCACAAAAGTCTCTAAATTCTCCCGCCCTCTTGGCAGGGGCTCTAAAATACGCTGACTGCACCTCTGCAGAGGGGTAAGACCCATCCCAAGGAGGCCACATGTTAGCCGTGGGTGGCGACCCGTAAGACGCTATTGCCTAGTCGGCTGGGGCTGTAGAATACACCGGCTGCTTCTCTGCAGAGGGGTGAGACTCCCCCCACAACGAGTGTCCTATATATGACACTAAACAATCGGATAGTGAGGTTACAGTAATTCTGGAGATTTGGGGAATGCAGAGAACCCCTTCATTGTCCTTGCTCCCAGTTGTACTCTAGCCTGGGCGTAGCACCTGATAAGGGTCCTATCTATAGGTTAAATAGAACTAAACTGTAGTTTCTAGAGTTTACTTTTTTTGCATTTAAACTGCATACTTATGCTATTTTGAATTGCTCGAAATAGAACTGCTTTGACTTAAGCTAAACTGAATTATCTGAAATAAAACTTTGACATTAACACAGTGAATTGTCCAATCGGCTGGTGCTGTAGAATACACCAACTGCTTCCCACCGACCCTCTCAATGAAAGTGCTGGATAAGACACTAAACAATCTGATGGTGGGCACCCCTTCATTGCCATTACTCCCATGTCCACTCAGGCCCAGAATGGTAGCACCCGATAGGGCCCTAACTTTGGGTTAAATAGAAATAACTGTATACTTATTCTAAACTGTATTATTTGAATTAGAACTGTTTTACTAAATTGAATAGTTTGAAGTAGAAATGTTTTTGACTATTAAACTGTACATATGTTTAAACTGCTTGCTAATGCTAAAATGAATTGTTTAAAATAGAACTGTTTTGACATGGAAACTCTACTTACACAAAACTGAATTGTTTAACATTGAACTGTTTTAACTGTTAGTCAACAAAAACTAATTAAATCAAACTGAATTAGCCGAATTAGAACTGTTTGAATAAACTGAATAGCTTGAAATAGAAATATTTTTTTACAATTAAACTGTATACTCATGCTAAACTGAATCGTTTGAAATAGAACTGAATATTTGCATTAAAATGGATTTGGCGTTAAATAACCTATAAAGATTGATATGCCATAAAACCCAAACAAGCAACCAACCTTAAGACAGTTCTATTTTAAACAATTCAGTTTAGCATAAATACGCAGTTTAAATGCAAAAAAGAAATAGAGTCAAGAAACCACGGTTTAGTTATATTTAACCCATAGATAGGACCCTTATCAGGTGCTACCACTCCGGGCCAGAGTGGACCTGGGAGCGATGGCAATAAGGGAGTACTCCGCACTCCCCAAAGCTCCAGAAAGCAAAGGGAATTGTAGGGAGCTACATGAGAAAAAACAACTACCCCTCTGTTTTACTGAGAGCGGATAGAACCAATGAAGACAACAAATATAGAACACTCTTGGAGAAATTGATCCAGTTGGAAGTCAATGAGCACCTGAAAAAACTACACTCGGCCGAATTTTACCACGCACCAGTTCAGTAACCGGTTAGGAATGGGGAGAGATCTGATGTTGTAGTCCAAATAAAAACATACGTAAGACATATCACTCCAACACGAACTACTCCTAAACGTGCAAAATCTCAAATAAAACAGCTGTTACATAAGTCGCCAATCCATCCACCAAAAAGCATTAAAGACAGACTAAAAAAACTTGTCTCCCATAAAACCTGAACACCTTAAACAAAAATCTCAAGCCCCCATTAACCAAGCTGCAAAAATACTGATGAACACCAAAGTGAACAAGGAAAGAACAGGAAGCGCATTCAAAATGCCCTCGAGAACTAAGTCGCCTATAAGAACCAAAAAGTGCAATGCTTAGGGGTCAACAAAACCCTTACAAAGGACCTATACTTCAGACAGTATTGATAGCGACACAGACTGCGTAGTGGTCAGCCTTAATATTGAAGTAATAATCAAAAACTACAATACTTGAAACTACTTAACTGTCGGCAAAGTTATAAGCTCAATCACTTTTTTAAATGTTAATCTCTTACATATCATAGGTATCTATTTAAATGTGTGCAAACAATGACTGTTCTTAAATTCTTACTGTTACATAGCAACTCTCGTAATAATTTAACAAATGAGGAAAAGTAAAATAAAGATTTCAAGCCTTTCTATCAAGTACAAATTATTCTAACTGTGAAGAAAAATGATCTCAGGTTTGTTTAAGATGTTATTAGAAAATGATCACGGTCCATATGTAAATATATAAATCTAGACAGGTTTTTTCATTGAACAATTTGAAATGATTGATATGACATAAAAACAAACCATCTTACGAAGAACTATTTTTGACACTCGAACTGCGTACTTATGTTTAACTGAATTGTTTGAAATAGAACAGTTTTTACATCTTACTGAGTGTAAACGGAAACTTTACTTATGCTAAACTGAATTGTTTGAAATAGAACTGTTTATATGTATAATATTGTTTTGGCATTAAATAACCTAAAGTCGTTGATATGCCATAAAGCCAAACAAAACCCAACTAAACTGAATAGCTTGAAATAGAAATACTTTTGACAATTAAACTGTGAACTTACATTTAAACTGCGTACTTATGCTGAACTGAATTGTTTGAAATAGAACTGTTTGAATAAACTGAATAGCTTGAAATATAAACAGCCTGTGGTTATTCTTGATTTAAACAAGCTCCCGAAAAATAAGACCCGCCAATTAACCTACCAAGAAAAAACTCTTCAATATTCATGAAAAATACCCAAATTACTCTCAAAGTTACACAGATAGCTCTAAGGACTGCAATAGAACCGGATGTGGAGCAGTTTTCGTAAGAAAACGATGAAAAAACGTCTCCCAATTGAAGCCTCCATATTTACTGCAGAAATCTGTGCAATAAATTTGGCACTTCAGATTGTTGACACAAGCAACATAAATGAAAAATTCGTCATTCATTCTGACTCCATCTCTCTCTTACAATCAAGAAAAATGCAAACCAGAATAACCCTTTAATTGCTAAACTCTTAAACAAACTTAACACCATAAAACATAGCAAAAAGGGGATATTATGCTGGATCCTTAGCCATATTGTAATCCAGAAAAATGAGAAAGTCGATTCCTTAGCCAAAGCTGCATTCAACATGACACCCGACCAAAATGCCAAAATCCCATACGCTGACCAAAAACATAAAACCAAGACATAAAACAATGATACAAAAATGGCAACAACTAAGGGACAAAAATACCCTCAACAAACCAATTTAAAGGAAAGGAAACTGAATCCTAATAATATAAGAAGGGAATAAACCTCTCTCCCTCTCGACTACGCATTGGACACACTAGATTGACTCATTCTTTCATACTAAAATAAGAACCCCATCCTAAAGGTTACTGTGGAAACCAATACACAGTAAAGCATATACTGATAGAATGCACTAACCTCACACACATTCAAAGAAAGTTCTACAACATTAAGAGCATAAATGAACTATTTGCAAAAATTGATCCAAGTCATATGATAAACTTTCTAAAAAGAATTGGTCTCCTTTCAAGGATGTAGACTGATGTGTAATCAATATATGTTACTTTCTACCTTTGTGCAAATAAATTGTCTATATATAAAAATGGAAATTCTTCTCTTAGACAAAAATACCTGGAATTATTTTGCAGTGTGTGAGCAAATAAGCTCTAACTTGCTAAAAATGTTATCTACAAAATAGGCGTTTACATTTTGACATTTAGTATATATATATAAACTGGATTTGGCATCAAATAGCCCACAGTATTTGATATACCATAAACCAAACAAAGCAATCTAGACCAGGGTAGATCCGTTTTTGGCCAGGGATTGAATTTAATAGGAGATGCCTGGACTGCCTTTATATGATTTGACAGCGTTTTCAATAACTTGTCAATGTTTGGCCAATGGACATAGCTACGTATCAAACTTTTCATTCTAGCACTTCCTGGGTGGCCAGCGTGTAAATCCTTCAAGATACGCTTCTAAAATGTTGACGGAATCACGTCAGCTGAGAGTGTAGAATTCGCCAACTGCACCTCTGCAGGGGGTTAAACTCCCACCCCCAATGGGGCTACCTCTTGGCCGTGAGGGGCGGCCCGTAAGGCGCTTGGACAGGATCCTGGTGATTGAGCAGTCATTGATCCGGCGACAGTGGTCACTGACTTGCAAAACACCACTTTGTCCCTTACTTTGTCTGACGGGCGTTTTAAATCTGCACTTGCAGCAAGTTCCCAAACCTTATCTGTTAGATGCTAGAAGGCGATGGCTGAGGATCAACTACGTTGAGAGAATAGGAATTTGACCAGTGCTGAGAACCTGAAATTGGCAACAGCTCGGAAACCTACGCTCAGTTCGATTATACCGTTCGCGTATCCCCGTCTCAACCACGGCGAATGGGTTTCCCTCTCGGTTCATTCCCAACACAAGTTGGACTCCGTGGTGGGTTTGTGGAGCGCAGGGCCAGCGAAAAATATACAGCATATATGGCGTCTTCAAATAAAAAAAATAAACCAAACATTTCAGAATCAAATTCGGAGAACTGTTTTGATATTTAAAGTGTGTACTAATGCAAAACTGAATTGCTTGAAAAAGAACTGTTTTTGACACAAAAACTGTGCTTATGCTAAATTGAATTGTTTGAAATAGAAAGGATTATTTTTGTGAAAATGAATTTGACATTAAATAACCCACAAAGGTTGATATGCCATGAAACCCAACCAACATTAGATTTGCCCAGTCGGCTAGGGTTGTAGAATACACCCACCAACGAGTGTCCTGGATATGACACAAAACAATCTGATGATGAGTTTCCTGTGATGCTGGGGCTTTGGGGAATGCGGAGCCCCCCTTCATTGCCATTACTTCCAAGTCCACTCTGATAGGGCCCTATCTATGGGTTGAATAGTACTAAACTGTATACACTTGCTAAACTGAATTGTTTGAAATGAAAATGTTTATGACATCGAAATTATACTCACGCTAAACTGAATTGTTTAATATAGAACTGTTTTGACATTAAACTGTGTAAACAAAATCTGTACTTATACTAAACTGAATTAGCTGAGTTAGAACTGTTTGAATAGTCTGAGTGGCTTGAAGTGAAGATGTTTTTGACGGTTGAACTGTGTACTCGTGCTGAACTGAATTGTTTGAAATAGAACTGTTTGACTAAACTGAATAGCTTGAAATAGAAATGTTTTTGAAAATAAAACTGAATTCTTTGAAATAGAACTGAATATTTGCATAAAAATGGATTTGGCGTTAAATAACCCAAAAAGGTTGATATGCCATAAAATCCAACCAACCGACGACTGTCCTAGATACGACACTAAACAATCTGATGGTAAAGCTTCAGCACTACAGCTCGAGTGAATGTGGAATACTCCCTAATTGCCATTACTCCCAGGTCCAATGACCGGAGTTGTAATATTCAATAGGGTCCTACCTATGTATCAAATAGAAATGTTTGTTTGCACACAGTTTAAATGTCAAATTATTGTTTATGAGTATTTATGCTAAACTGAATGGTTTGAATTAGAAGTTTTTAGCTAAACAGAATCGCTTGAAATAGAAATGTTTTTGACAAAATGTGTACATACATTTAAACTGCGTACTTATGCTAAACTAAAAAAAACAGAAGGAAACCTTAGTGATACAAGTTCAGAAAGCGAAGATGAAGAAATCCTGAGATTCCAAGACAATAAATCTTGAAAACCTACTGATGACTCCCCACAAGCAAATTTGTCTCCATTTGTTATAGAAAAGGTAATATCAGTAAATCTAAAGGCTGAAGCAGTTTAAAAAATGAAAAAAGGAAACCTCCTAGTAGAGGTAGAAAAAAACACGCAGATTTTCAGATGAAAATGAAGATCCTTCATACCAAAAAAATAATTACCTCCCCTCACCAAAACCTTGATATATCTAAGTGGGTGGTGAGAAGTCAAGAGCTTTCTTTTGTGTCCTCTAGAGGAGATAAAGAAAGAATTGAAACCACAAGGAGTGACAGAAGTGAAAAGAATCTCAATAAAGCGGGATGATAAGATCATCGATACAAACACCTACATTGTGACTTTTGATTTGCTAAGAATCCCACCAAAAATATAAATTGGCTACACGATCGAAAGGGCAGAACAATTTATTCCAAATTCCCTCCGGTGCTATAAATGCCGCAAGTACGGACATCACAATGACAAATGTAATGGAAAGAGTGTTTGCGGAAAATGTGGAGAACGTGACCTCGACCACTCTACAGAGAAATGCAAGAAAACTCTCAGATGTGCAAACTGTGCTGGAGACCACCCGGTATATGCAAAAACTTGCGAAAAAATGGAAAAGAGAAAAAGAGATTATGTCTGTAAAATAGACCAGAAATATATTTTTCCAAGAGACACGGATGATAATTTACACTACAGAGATAAAAACTTACTCTCAAGTGGCATCCTCAAAACCAAAACAGAACTGACAAGCAAATACCAAAATCTTGTCTGAAACTGCTGGAGCTTGGACCAGAAGACTGGCCAAACACTATCAAAAACTTAAAAGCAGAACTCGAGGAACCACAGGTGAAAACAAAAGATAAAGGGGGAAAAGGCGTCAATATACCACCCACTCAACTAGATAACTGCGCTCAAGATACACCACAAGATAAAAACACAGAATGAAATAACGGAAAGCTACCTATCCCTAAGGAAAATAGTCCTAACTCAAATCCAGTAAAAGAAAAATTCGGGAGGAAAATCTCCAGTTAAATAAACTGAACGACCAAAAGCAAAAATAAAATTAAACTTGTTGTAATATAATGGCCGAGGGATTTCGTTTTATATATCTTGCCGTTCGGTTTAGTTAGGCTGAGAACCTTTCGGCTCAGTGCATGTGTTAGTTAGGTGCAAAGTTGAGCGCAGGTGTTGACGCGCGCGCGGGGAGGATGTGTCGTTCACAGATGTCAAAATAGAAACCCCAGATAGAAAATTGTGACTTGGGGATGTGAATAACGTCATGCACCGGAAGCGTGCGCGGAGGATTTGGGGGGATTTGAAAAAAGTCAGTTAGTTGAGATCTTGCCTCGGAAGAAGACGGTTGACTTTCGCGAGCTCGCCGAGACCTTGTGTCGGGTGCCGCACGTGGTTTGGGGCAGATGGAAAAGTCGTGATAGAAAGATGGTATCTCTCTCCTTATGTCGAAAAACCTTTTAACTCAAAGGTAATATAAATTTTCGTACCTGAACTAAGAAGTCGTAAGTGTTTTTCGTGTTTCGGGATTCCTATGTTCTATGTATGTATATATGAACATTCTATGTACGTTTCACATGTCCGTATCTGGCTATGGTACATTGTCAGAGAACAGATTCGGAGGCCAGAAGTAATGGACATAACGGACCAAAAATCCAAAACCAACAAACCAACCAATCGGAGACAAAGCATAAATCCAAACTAATTAACCATGAGTCAAAAAAATCCAGTGGAATTGTCGTGGATTCAAAGTAAATATCAATGAAATGCTTCTATTTATAACGCAAGAATATCCTGCAGTTATCTGCCTCCTGGAAACCTTCCTCAAGCAAACTGATAACATCAATATTAAGAATTATCAACTGTTTAATTACATTTATGACTCCGGATACAGGGCTTCTGGAAGAGTGTCGGTTCTAATCAGAAATGACATACCACACAGCAAAGTAAACATAAAAACAAATATCCAAGCAGTTGCCATCAAAGCAACACTGCATAAAGCAGTGATGAATATATGTTCAATATATATTCCACCAAGTAAAGATGCTAGTTGATCAATCGCCCAAACCTTTCATCTTATAAGGGGATTTTAATAATCACAATACCCTGGGGGTGGGGCTGCAAAGACACAAACAAAAAAAGCAAAGTTCTAGAAAAATCATGAATGAGAATATGGGCCAACTTAACAATGGGACACTTACATATGTAAACTCATCTAGCAGAAATTATTCGGCCATTGATTTAACTATATGCAACCCCCCTCCCCAGTTTATATGGATTTTACTCGGAAGGTACATGATGACACATGTGGTAATGATCACTTTCCCATCCTGATTAAAAGCACAGAACCCAGCAACGAGAAAATACACCGATGGATGTTAGACAAGGTCAATTGGGAAATATTAAGAAAAAATGTAAAAATAAGCTGACCCATATAAAGACAAACCACGACATAGGAGAACACTTCACAGAAACGCTGATTGAAATAGCAAAAGACTGCGTTCCTAGAAACTCAACACCAAATAAACGCAACAAACCCTTGTTCAACAATGAATGCCAAAAGCTTTCAGATTGCGAAGAGCGGCTCTAAAGAAGTTTCAAAAGGAACCAACCACCTCTAATCTGATAGAGTATAAACTAAATAGAGCTAAGGCCTGCAGAGTGATAAAGACAGCGAAAAAAAGAATGGTGGCAAAGATATGTCAGCAAATTTGGATCATCCTCTAAACCAAAAGCTGTATGGAAGATTATCCGAAGAACTGCGGGTAAACATCAGGCAAAGCCAATAAAACACCTCTTCAAAAACAAATGCACAATAACTGACAAAAAGAATATGGCAGATTTACTAGCCGAAACATTTTCTCAAAATTCATCAAGTCAAATTGGCAAACCAGAATTTATAACAGTCAAACAAAAAGCGGAAAAGTACTAATTAAATTTCCAATCGAAAAACCTTGAAAATTACAATGGCCTATTTTCAATAATTAAAGGCGCTATAAAAAGATCTCATAATACTGCTGTTGTAGCGGATGTAATACTAATTCCAAAACCAAGAAAAGATAACTCAGACCCTCAAAATTATAGACTAATTTCACTGACCTGCTATTTGTGTAAAATAATGGAACGGAGGGTAAATGACAGATTGGTTTGGTATCTGGAAGCCAATGCCCTTATTTCCAATTGACAATGAGGGTTCCAGAATAAAATAAGTACAACTGACCCCTTGATCCGTCTAGGACCAATTATTAGAGAGACTTTTATTAGAAAGGAACATCTGACTGCTATTTCCTTCGATCTAGAGAAGGCCTACGATACTGCGCGTAGATTTGGAATAATGAGAGACTTGCACGATCTCGGTCTAAAAGGCAGACTTCCACACTTTATAAACGGGTTCCTATTAGACAACCCCCTGTCGGCTGCGGCAATAGATTATGCCGATTGCACCTCTGCAGAGGGATAATACCCCCTCCCCAAATAGGCCCACCTGTTGGCCGTGGGCGGTAACCCGTAAGGGGCTAGGACGGGATCCTGGTGGTTGAGCAGTCATTGATCCGGAGACATAGCGGTCAATGACATGCAACACACTACTTTGGCCCTTTACTTTGTCTGACGGCCCGATTCGATCAACTGGCTACTCATTTCAAGCCCAAGCACCTATAGATTTTATCCCAACCGTACTTTTAAATCTGAATTTGCAGCAAGTTCCCAACCCTTATCTTTTAGGTGCTAGAAGAGGGTGGCAGAGGGTCAATTGCGTTGAAAGAATAGGAATTTGATCAGTGCTGAGAACCTGAAATTGGCAACAGCTCGGAAACCTACCCTACCAACAGTATACTGGTGGCATATCCCCGTCTTAACCAAAGCCAATTGATTACCCCTTGGTTCATTACCAACACAAGTTGGACTCCTTGGTGGGTGCTGTAGCAGAGGACCAGCGAAAGATATACAGCATGTATGGTGTCTTCAAATAAAAAAACTAAACAAAAGTTCTCAGAATCTGACGAGGAAAATGAGGCAGCAGACATCCTGAGATTCATTGCGGAAAGAACGAATAAAGACAACAAATAAAGAACAAACGTGGTGAAATCAGCATATCATTGGCTTGCCTCTTGATCAGAATGTCAGGAGCACCTGAAAAAAAATTACACTCGGTCGAATTTTACCAAGCACCAGCTCAGCAACAGGTTGGGAATGGGGACAGTTCTAATGTTGTAGTCCAAACAAAAATACACGAAGGATCTAACACGCCAACACAAACTAATCCTAAAAGTGAAAACCCTAAAATAAAACAGCCGTTAAATAAGTCACCAATCCGTCCACTAAAAACCATCAAAGACAGACTAAAAAACTTGTCTCCCATATATATATATATATATATATATATATATGTTTATATATATATATATATATGTATATATATATCTTTATATGAATATGTGTGTATATATATGTATATGTATATATATGTGTATATATGTATATATGAATCTATATATATGTATATGTATATTTATATATATGTATATATATATATATATTTATGTATGTATATATATGTATATATATATATATGTGTGTATATATATATGAATTTATATATGTATATTTGTATATATATGTATATATATGTGTGCATATATATGTATATATATACATGTGTGTATATGTTTATATATGTTTATATATATATATATATATATGTGTGTGTGTGTGTATATATATATATATATAAGGGGGAAATATTTTTCGGAGTCATTGTAAAAGAATGATGAGGTTTCGATTGAACAATAAATTTATTAATATCTCAATTCAGAAACCTGGAATTTCTGGTTTTCCAGGTTGCATCGAACATGGATCTATGTTATGGGACCAAATAAATCAGCCGAACTTCTTGTCATTTGGTTAGACCATCAAAATGCATATGGCTCAGTAAAGTACCCGCTTATTGGGAAAGCAATAGATTTCTTTTGGATCCCAGAAGACATTAGAAAGCTTATATCAGGATACTATAAATGTACATATATGAAATTTTCAAATGCTAAATATTCCACGAATTGGCAGAAATTAAACATTCACATAATTATGGCTAAAACGCCAAGTGGGCAGTAATGAAAATATAACCTTCTAAAATCGCAGTCTATCCATAACCAAAGGAAGAAGCCGAGAAATTAAATTTGCTATCGATAATAACGTAATCCCCACAATACGCGAAAAAAGCGTGAAAAGCCTCGGTCGCTGCTATTCCCTTTCACTAACTGATCGTCATCGTTGGCAAGATCTTTTGAAATAATTTAAAGATGGATTACTCTCCATTGATAAATGTGACCTCATTTCAAAAGATAAACTGTGGTGTGTTTATTTTGGTTTAATCCGAAGATTAGCATGGCCTGCGCGAATATATGATGTATCACTTTCGAGAATTGAAAAAATGGAGCGCTTAATTTGTAAGTTCCAAAATAAATGGTTGGGAGTTCCTAAATCCCTAACAAACGTGCCAATATACAGTTCATCAACAAAACTGAAGCTACCCACGAAGTCAGTTGTTGAGGAACTTAATTAGGTAAAGCACAACTTTTCTAAATGCTGCGCGACTCTGTGGACCTACTTATGAAAAGTGCCCAACTTGCCATAATAACAGGTCGGAAATGGGACGCTAAATAGGCTGTGGGGATGATAGAATCTTCTCTCAAAATGAAAGAAGTAGTCGGCTCTGTGGTGACTGGGGGGGGGCGGGCTTGGTTTTCACCCACAACGGTGGTCATCAAAAGAGACCACAAAGAATAAACGAAGAACAGTTTCGGAAGAGATTCATCGTTTTGAGGAAAGCAAGCGTCTCACTATAGCTGTGGCATAACCCAAACAATGTGTGCGTACTAGGTGGGAAAACACCAGGGACAGGACCATCACACGGAGCGACATCAAGCTAATGGAGCCTAAATAATTAGGTTTCCTCATTAAGGAAGTTTATGACATATTACATACACCAATAAATTTAAAACTCTAGCGGTTAAGTACATCCAACCTTGGCAAAGCATGTAGGAAAATTGCTAATCTCAAGCACGTTCCAACTGGATGCCATTCCCTAAGACGTTACACGTGGTGACATAATGAAACTTTAAGGATTACTTCTGAAATTGCAAAAATGTGTCGTGAAACAGCCAATAAAATTCCAAGTATAAGAAGTATACAGTTCATTAAAGAGGGAAAAGTTTCAAAAGCTCCACATAGAAATAGGCACGAGCCAACATTACTTGATGGTTGCATGGACTGGCACATTATTGCAGACGTAAATCGGCAACTCGCTTTTCCAACCCGCCAGCGTCCACATGTCGTCATTAGATCATTTACTTCAAAGAATTATATATATATATATATATATGTAGACATATATATATGTATACATATATATATATATATATATGTGTGTGTGTGTGTATATATTTGTATATATATATATGTACATATATATATGTATGTATATATGTACATATATATATGTATATGATGTACATTTATGTACATATGGATATATATATGTATATATGGATATATATATGTATATATACATAAGTATATATGTGTATATGTATATATATGTAGGTATATATTTATTTGTAAGTATATATATGGATATATATGTAAGTATATATATGTTTGTATACATGTATATATATATATATAAATATATACATGTACGTATATGTATATATATGTATATATATGAATACATACAAATGTATATATATGTATGCATATATATGTATAATATACATATATATACATTGTATATATATGTCTATATATATATGTGTGTGTTTGTGTGTGTGTATCTGTATATGTATAAATTTATATATATATATATGTATGTATATGTATGTATATATGAGTGTATATACATGCATGTGTATGTATGTTGTATGTATATATATATATATATGTATATAGGCATATATATATAATTGTATATATGTATATATGTACGTATATATGTATATATGTACGTATATATATATGTATGTACATATATATATGTATGCATATATATATATGTATATATATATGGATGTATATATATGTATATATATGCATTTATATGTGTGTATGTATATTGGTATATATATGTATGCGTATATATGTGTAAATATATATTGAAATATATATATATGTACGTATATATATGAATATACAGTGACACGCATAAGTATTGGATACATGTTATTTTCTACGATAACTTTAGTTTATTTTCGCCATTTTGCCTGATATTTGGTAAGTGATATCTCATAAATTTAGACGCACTATCAAAATTTGACGAACCAGACATGCGGGACATTGCTGAAGACCTGCCGGAAGCGATGAACGATAGGAAGGGGGGGCTAGAAATGGTGTGGGATATCCGTGGTGATGGCACGACAAGATGATGATGATATATCTGAAAACGAAAATATGCATGTCAGTTTAACCTCAACTATTCTATTGAGAAGACTTACAATGACCTCCATGATACAAGTTCCATAGTACAACATTTAAAAAACATTCATGCCCTACAACAGAATGACGGAAAATTCTTACCGAAAACACAACAATATAAAAACAACAAAATAATAAGCAAAATCTAGATTCTCGAGGCACTACATATTAGGAACATACAACACAAACTTAATAGAATTAATTTTGAAACCGATGCTAATGTACTTAAATGTCTTTAGCCACTGACGTTTTTTGTTTCGATGAAACAAATTCGAAAACTAAACGCTACACAATACAACAACTAAGTAGTAATGTACATACAAAAGTTGCATCACTTTTGTCATACATCTTCCCCCTGATGATGGCCCAATGTTGGGCAAAAACTACTTGGGAAATAACTAAATATAGAAGGTTTATCAACCAATTCCCACCAAATATCATTAGATCAATATGGCAATTCAAAAGGATTAACAAAAAACATATGTAGACAAAAAATGTCTATTATGTTCAATCAAATATGTATCAATGAAGAAATGCTGACAAAATATACATATATATATATATATATATATATATGTGTGTGTGTGTGTGTGTGTGTGTGTGTGTGTGTATGTGTGCATATATATATATTCATATATATAATTACATATAGGGGACACGCTAGCTCCATACCTCTTTATCATTTGTCTAGACTACGTACTTAGAACATCGATTGATAAAATCAGAGAGAACGGCTTCAAGCTGACAAAGAAAAGAAACAGAAGGTACCCCGCAAAAACAAGCCGAAACACTACTGCATAGTTTGGAACGAGCAGCTGCAGGCATAGGCCTCTATGTCAATGCACACAAAACGGAATATATGTGCTATAATCAAACGGGTGACATCTCCACTCTAGACGGAACCCCTCTTAAACTAGTTGACAAATTCACTTACCAACGAAGCAGCGTCTCATCAACCGAAAAGGACATCGACACGAGGTTAACGAAGGCATGGACAGCTATCGATTATAAGGAAATCAGACCTAACTGATAAAATGAAACGCAGTTTCTTCCAGGCAGCTGTCGCATCGAGACTGCTATATGAATGCACTACATAGACTCTAACAAAACGGCTGGAGAAGAAGCTAGACGGCAATTACACAAGAATGCTGCGAGCAATCTTGAACAAGTCCTGGCGGCAACACCCCACAAGACACCAACTGTACGGCCACCTGCCTCCCATCACGATTACTATTCAAGACGAACCAGACATGCAGGACACTGCTGGGGAAGCAGGGACGAACTCATAAGTGATGTACTCTTATGGACCCCCACACATGGCCGTGCAAGAGCAGGACGACCAGCACGAACATACATTCAGCAACTATGTGAGGATACGAGATGTGGTCCGGAAGACCTGCCGGAGGCGATGAACGATAGGGAAAAGTGGCGAGAGAGGGTCAGGGATATCCGTGCTACCAGCACGACATGATGATGATGATGATATATATACACACATACACACACAAATATATGTAATGTATATATATATATATTTATTCATTTATATATATATATATATATATATATATATATATATATATTGTTGGCCGGGGCTGTAGAATACGCCGACTGTAGAATACGTGTATACCCCTCTCGGCTAATTAGGCCACCTATTGGCCGTGGGTGGTGACCTGTAAGGTACTAAGACTGAATCCTGGTTACAGAAAGGTCAATGCCTTGCAGCACACCACTTCGCCCTTAGTTGGTTTGACGGGCTGTCAGATAGGCCCGATCCGATCAATCGGTTGGTCCCGGCACGCCCTAGCACATATGATTATTTTCTCCCGAAAGTATAATCATATCTGCAGAACAATGCCCTACTCTTTATCTTATAGATCCTAGAAGACTGGGGCTTAGGGTCAATTGTATTAAGAGGAAAGGAGTTTTTGACCCTGTTTGATTGAGTTTAAAAAAACAGCATTTGGCAGAAGCTCGAAATTTGGTTCTTAATACCTGTATACTGGTATTGTATCCTCGTCTCGGCTAAAGGGAATATGTTTCCCCCCTTAGTTCATCCCCTTCTAAAGTTGGACTCTGTGGTTGGTGGTGGAGCATGGGACCAGTGAAAAAAATAACTGTTGTGGCCCCGGAAAGGGTCACTAATGAAAACGCAAACACGGATATTAGATAACAGATTATATAACACAAGAAAGATAGAGTTACAGTAAGAAGTCTCGTACTGTTTCGATAGCACTGATATTGATCTACCTCTCTGGCAGCGAAATCTCTCCGTACTAATAACGGTGAGAAGAGTCCATCATGGTGAGATGAGTAAGGCTCCCACATCAATAACAAATATGGCTTTTTTCTCAAACAAAAAATTCAAACGTAATTTAAACGAATCGGACTCTTCGGATAATGAAAAAGAAGCACCTTTTCCTAGATTCATAATTATTGAATCCAGCAGTACTCCGATTACAAATTTATCACCCTTAAAATTGAAAAAGTAATATCAACAAACTTAACGCCCATTACTGTCAAAAAATTAAAGAATGAAACTGTGCTTGTCGAGGTGGAAAAAAGGAAGCACGCTGATTTTTTACTGAAAATTACAGTTTCCCAATATCCGTGTCAAAATATACCCACACAAATCCCTGAACGTAAGTAAGGGGATTGTGAGAAGTAAAGAACTCTCCTTATGCACCATCAACGAAAGAGTTTTAAAAAAACAAAGTGTAACTGAAGTGAAAAAACTATCAATTAAAAAAGAGGGGGAAACGAATACTTATATAATGAATTTTAACGCCCCAAAAATACCCGAAAAAATATAAGTTGGCTAAAGAATGGAGAGGGTCAAACAATATATATCCAACCCATTGTGATGTTACAAATGCCAAAAATATAGCCAACATGAAGATAATACAGGGTGGAACGATAAAATTGTCGTCCAAAAGAAAACAACACTACAGCTTTATTTTAAAACTTTTATTGAAAAGATCAACTCAGATAACTTGATGATGTGGTAGAGCTGACATCTATTCAATGTAGCCTCAATCACCGCTTCGATACGGATCCGGAACTGGGAGCATGCCTTTTCCACAAGCGCCGGCGGGAGCTCGGCGGATGGCGGCGATAAGGCTGGCTTTGGTGTTGTAGGAGGTCATGTTGGTGATGTTCTCGGCGTATGACCAAACGAAGTAGTCCAGCGGGTTCAGGTCGGGGGAGAAGGGGGCGAGTGAGAAAGGGTACAAAGTCGTAGCACTCCTTCTGAAGCCATGCCTGGGTCTTTTTGGACTTGTGGGCCAGCGCCGAGTCCTGCTGTCACACCCAGGGTCTGCCACTGGTCACCTGATTGCACCAGGGGATCACCACACTGTTCAGCCGACTTCGAAGATGTGAGGTGGCATGATGTGGCCCTCACTTGAAACCACATCAAAGACCATAACCGTAGCTGTCCGAAGGGTCGTCCGATGCGTTGAGCTGTGCCCTCAAGTGTTGAACCGTCCGGATTTGCACTTTGAGGGTGCTGGCAATGCTCCTGTTGTCATAACTTGGATCGGTAGAGAGCATGAGTTGTACAGCGGCGCATCTCCGATCTCGCTCGTTGAACATTGTGTCACTTTCAGACACGATAGAAGGCTCCTATCGCTCTTGAGATTTGTACACAACTGGCCATCTAGTAGATGGTCTGCAACAAAAAAAAAGAAAACCTGTTTTCATTAAACGGAAATTGAATCATGTCTTTTTTAGGGCGACAATTTTATCGTTCCACCCTGTAGTAGAGGGCGTGAAGTGTGCGGGAAATGTGGTTAACAAAATCCTGACCACCACATTAATAATTGTCAATTCCCATATAAATGGGCCAATTGATCTTGTGAGAGTTGGAGGCAAGAGAAGGAAGTATTAACAATAAAACACCGGAATAATATTCCTTACTTATAAAGCCCGTAAATTAGTAGTAGGCTCTAAGACTACATATTCCCAAGTAGCTCAGCGTAATAAATCTCCATAAAACAAGACGATTGTTAAAACCTTATTCCAATTGGAGCCGGGCGACTGGGAAAGCTTCAATAAAATCAAAGCCTCGCTTGATACCACCAGAGCTGCAGATGCATCAACTACATCAGGGGATCTTGTAGAAAACAAAGAGGAATCATCCGCCTCAACACAAACCTGATTAGGGAAAACCGATACTGTGGAGAAAACAGCAATAACACTATCTACACGGCCAATAAAACACCCTGTAACAAAATCTCCCAATAAAATTAGATCAAAAACAAAAGATCCCCAGTATGACCTCCTGCTTCTACAAACTCCTTTACAAATAAAACAACACTTAAACAAAAACCTTCACCAAAACCAAAAATGCAAGAAACAGATAATACAAAGACAATGAATAAATTCAGAATATTAGAAAAGATGAAAACAGAGAGCAGCCCCCAATTAACAAACCCTAAAACCCAAAAGAATAAACTAACAAACAGCCCAGAACAAAGGACTAATAATGAACCACCAAATAACTGTGTAACTGCCCGGATTAAATACAATAAAAAATATCTAACAAAATAATACATTGGAACTGTAGGGGAATTAGAGCTAATTACGAAGAACTGCAACTACTCTTAAATAAATATAACCTCAAAGTACTATGTCTTCAAGAAACATTCCTCAAAGATAAGAACCAGTTGAACATAATACACTTTCAATCATATAATCACTTATGCACAGATAGACACAGAGCTTCTGGAGGTGTGTCTATCCTCGTTAGGAAGGACCTAACCCCAACAGCAAATCAACATAGTCAGTGAACTCCAAGTGATTGCTGTCAAAAATACACTTCACAAACCAGTAAATATCGGCTCCATTTCTATACCTTCACATGATCCCATAAACGACAAAAAAAAACTTAAACTAATAGAGCAAATTCCTTAACCCCACATATTACTAGGTGACCTTAACAGTCACAATACTATATGGGGGTGCCTCTAAAACCGACAAAAAGGTCACTGATCTGGAGAAGGTAACCAATCGCAAAAATCTCAATATCTTAAATAACAAATCTCCAACTTACCTCAACCCATCAACTGTCTCCTACTCAGCTATCGACATCACTCTACCTGATCCTTCAAGCTACATGGATTACACATGGAAGGTCCATGACGATCCTTGTGGAAGTTACCCCTTCCCCATAATACTAGAAATCACACTACCTATCCATGACAACAATAAACTCCCTGCTGGAAAACAAATATGGTCGACTGGCAACAATTTGAAACCTTGTGCAATAGAAGACTGGTTCAAAGCGCAAATAGCACAGTTCTAATAAAAAATTTCACTGAAACATTAGTTGCAATAGCAAATGAAACTATACCAAAAACCTCACCCTCAAACAGACCCAACACACCTGGGTTTAACAATGAATACAAAATAGCAATCAGACTACGAAATGCTGCCCTCCGAAAATTCAAAAAAGAACCCTTAACAAGCAAACTAACCTCTTTTAAACTGTTCAGAGCAAAAGGCAAGGAAAACCATTAAAGAAGCTAAAAAGATCAGTTGGAAAAATTATGTAAATAATCTTAATTCGTCCACCAAAACAAACACAGTTTGGAAAATGATCCGCAAGATTTCTGGCAAAAACTAATTTACCCTACTCAAACACCTCATTGAAAATAACACTCAAGTCACCAATATAAAAGATATTGCCAACACACTAGCTGAGACCTTCACAGCAAATTCCTCCTCCACAAACTCCAACACAGAATTTCACAAATACAAAGACAAGAAAGAAAAACAAAAGCTCAATTTTAAATCGGACTACACAAAAAACTACAACGGACTCTTTTCATTATCAGAACTAAAAGAAGCCATCCAAAAATCCCACAGCACTGCAGTCGGCCCAGAGGAAATTCACTATGAATTTCTCAGACAAAATGAAAAATAATCTTTAAGCATCAATTACCCAGTCGGCTGGGGCTATAGAATGCATCTCTGCAGAAGGATAAGACCACCTCACCAACGAGTGTTCTGATATGACACTAAACAATCTGATGGTGAGGTTCCGGTGATGCTGGGGTTTCGGAGAATGAGGAGCACCCCTTCATTGTCATCGCTCCCAGGTCACTGAATTAATTTTGGACTAATTTTGTTATTTTCCTTGGGACCCGGAAAAAATCAAACGCTGTCCAGATGAGCGAATGAGGGACGGATCCAAATGCATTTGCTAGGTCTAGAAACATGACATGTAAATCTTCCTTCTCCTTCTTTGCGATCTCTACGCGATTCCATATCATAGATGCGTGTTCCAAAAACGCGGAAAAACCTGGTATCTCAGCTTTCTCTATCGTCATGTCTATGAACTTATTTTCCTTCAGGTACGACGTAATTCTTTTAGCGACAACACCAACGAAAATCTTCCCTTCTACGTAGAGTAGACTTATCTGACGAAATTGATCAATACTTTTAACATTCTTTTATTTGGGAATTAATATCCCACCTGCTCTTCGCCACGACTTTCGAATCGTTTCCGTCTTCCAAACAATCCTCATTTGCTTCCACAAAAATTTCAAGACATCCGGAGCTCCTTTGTAAACACGATATGGGATTCCATTTGGGCCAGCTGCTGAAGCTACTCTTGCTTTCCTTGTTGCTTCTATAATTTGGCTTAACTTTGCCAGGCTATCATCGAAAGGACACTCTATTTCCGGTAATGGCGGCATATCTGAAGGTACTGACCTTTTTTCTAGCCTATTCTCATTCGTATTTCTTTTTATATGATTTTCCAACTCCCTCTTTGGTCTTTTGAGTTATCAACTTTTCTCTTCTGTAAATAAGTTTTTCATGAATCGAAAAGGGTCGCTATAAAATTGTATTCTCGTTTTTTCTTTCTTTTTCCGACGAATCCTCGTGTTTTCTACACGACAGAGTTTTGCTAAACGTTCTGTTATTTAACCTGAAGGAGATTGAGGTTTTCTTTCTCCTCAAGTGACGATTTTCTCCATATTTTTCTTAGGGCTCTTCTTTCCTTAACGAGTTGATGGATTTCTTGTTACCGTCAAGACAAATTAGGTGCTACCATTTTCTTTTTAGGTTGCTCTGCTCAAAAACACTTTAACCCACATACATATATTAAGTTCCCTATTTTCTCAAACTTTTCAGCTATTCCGCAAGGTCTGTTCTTTATTACACATCATTCTGTATTAATCTCCAAAATTTTGCTTTCTCTTGGACTTTGGCTTTAGACGTATGGTCTACGGAGCTGTTTACCATTGGGACACTGATAGTTGTAGAGTTATCAATATTGCGATGATATATAAACATATATTATAAAATGAATATATGCAATTATATATATATTTATATATATCGTAGTATATATATATATATATTATAATAAATATATACACATTATATCATATATTACACAGTCGGCCACAATGATACACATTATATTATATCACAATTATATATATATATATTATATATATCAATATAAAAACGTGTATACATTTTATATGATACATATATATATATATATACATATTGAATAATATATGTTCTTTATATATTATATGGTATGTTCTATATGTATTATATGTAATATATTCAATGTTATATATATATATATATATATATATATATATATATATATATATCATATAATATATATTTATCATATATCATATAAGATATATATATATCGTATATATATCGCATAATATATATATATGTACATAATATAAATATATAATTTATATATATCACATAATATGTATATTCTATATAGTATATATACTATATATATTATACATGTATATATATATATGTACACATTTCATATATATATATATATATATATATATATATATATTATTTGTTTTATATATATACATAAATATATATATATATATATATATATATGCATAAGTACATTTCTATCCATTTATATCATATATTTATATATATTCATGTTATGTCTTTATGCATACATATATTTTATACTAATATATATTTACATTTAAATTAATATATGTAGACGTACTTTTATTTATATATTCATATATATATATTTATATATGTATTTATATTTATAGGTATTTTTAATATATTTCTATACATATATTCATATATATATATATATATATACATATTTATATATATATATTTTTATATTTTTATATATATATTCATTTATACATTGTGACGCGAAAGGTTTACTTTTATCCCAGAACGGGGTTTTATTTTCGCACGTGGGAAGTCGGGGCATGTTGGCACTTGATCCATTAGAGAATAAGTCCTCGTTCAGAGTTTTTTTTCTCAGGCATATAAGAACTGGCATATTACGTGAGGGATTAATTTAGGGCTACACTGACCGCCGCTGGCAAGGGGTTCCAAATTTCACACTATCCACACACCCACCAGGTCTCTTTCCTTCCTTCCCCTAGACAATGGAAGATATGGACCTATAGGTTTAGTCGTAATAATATTATATTGTAGTAGTCAGCAACTCCGGTTTCCCGTGTGATATTTTAAAGGAATTAATAGGACAATTCTAAGCAAGATAACATAAGGCGAATAGAAGCTGAAATAGAAGCATGAGGTAACAAATTCGTGGAAGACACGGCAAAGAACAACTTCGACCACGTGGTAACATAAATCCTTTACTATACAAAGAGATACACTTTCAAAGTGTCAAATATATAATGAATTGAACAGTCCATGGACATAAATGTCTTTCTTCTTTTCTGTTCTTTCGTTTTCTTTCAAATTGAGAGAGAGAGAGTGTGGTATATAAAATTTGGGTATAAAGGAGAAATGGCCCCAAAGTTACTTATCTTATTTGTCGACGGGGTTCCACTGGAGAATCTTTCTTCTTTCACGGGCAAATAGACTTTATGCTATTTTTAACACTGGCTTGGGTCCCTCGTGTCCGAGATATCTTTTTGTCTTGTTCACCCGGAGTAATGGCTATGGGTCTGTCTGCCACGAGCCCTTTCCAATAACTAACTTTTCTTCTCGTTTTTTTCGCCGACGGGGAGAAGGTGCCACTTCCGTTTTAGGGACCCAGCCAATCATTTGGCATCTCCCTCCTCCCCCCTGGTGTCCGGCGACCTGAGGTTACTAAGTACCAACATCTGTTGGTATCCCCTCTGTGACCTACATTCTTTCTTAACGGTCACTCTTTGACGGCTTGCCACTGTTCATTCCAACGGGAGGATAGTATTAATCTTATTTCTATCGTCTCCGTGGGATATCACGTGACATACATATATATATATATGAATATCTAAAGATATATACATATATATATATATATATATATATATATATATATATATATATTTAAATATTCAATAAAATTCAAAAAAGCACAAATATCTTCGTGGACCAACTCATTTTAAAACACATACACACACACACACACACATATATACGATGCTCATTAAATAATTTTCCAGACTTTTTTCGTATGGGAACCTTTACAGAGAGTACACACATCAAACTCTAGTCCCCTTCGAAGAAATCACCTTCGGCTGCAATACACTTGTTGTACCGTTCCAACAACTTCTGCAAGGCCCTATGGAAATCCTCTTGTGTGAGCGTGTCAATCACCTTCGTCACAGCCTCCTTCATCTCCTCCATTGTCTCATAACGATAGCCTCTGAGATTAGGGAATAACCAAAAGTCACTGGGAGCATAGTCTGAGCTATAAGGAGGGTGAGGAACTGTATGGAGTTATGGACTGGTGCATCGTCCTGCTGGAAATGTCACTGAGCCGATTTGAAGAGTGCTGGCTTCTTCCAACGGAATCTCTTCTTGAACTCCCAAAAAACCTTAACATAGTAACCCTAACCCTAACCGTTTGGCCAATCAACTCTGATGTCGCGACGTCCTTAGTCCTCCCACACCTCTCATCATCCCTCATAGACTCCCTGACTTCCTTGAATCTCTTATCCCACTCAAAAACTGATGCTCGATTCATGCAAGATGCTCCAAAAGCAGTCTGAAGCATTCCATACGTTTCTCTGGCATTTTTTCAAGTTTAAAGCACAATTTTATTGCATATCGTTCTTATAAAGTGCCCTCACGTCAAGATTGCATTTTTGAAATTCACCACTTGTGATAATCAGGCTTTAGTAGGGTGTATTCCAATTGCTGCTGTAGTTGTTGATTTGAATCTGAAATCATAAAAATTGGTCAGTCATCTCATAAGATGTATAGCAATAACATAGTGAATTATCAAGAGTCTACGACAATTTTAAATGCGTGTACAAAAAAAGTCTGGAAACTTATTGAAAGCACCACATATATATTTTTGTATTATATATTTGTATTATATATATATTGTTACGCCCAGCGGGTATGCAGGCTGCTGTTCGTTCCCGCCAAGTCTAACAGTTAAAGCACGGCACACACGTTGACTGTGGTTTGCCGACGCTATTTAATATTACAGATATCACAAACTCCCTAGCTGAACCACATTTTAAAGCCTCTAGGTGAGTTTTAGGTGAATTATTATAAGTCATCACAGCTAACTGATAAGCTTTTTCTCTCAAATACAAGGCCTTCGACAAATACAATACTTCCGCAACAAAAAAAGGGACTCTGAACTGCCGTGTTTGGTTCAGCAAGATTAATAACAACATTCTTTAATTGAATAAAAGAAAGAAACAAAGAAAAACAATTCATGTAAAAGCCAGAAGCGAGAAAGTTTTTCTTCTAAATGGCAGAAGGTGAAAATACAGTTCGTCAGCGGTGGATACGGTCCGCTTTCCTTCATACTTTGGGATTTGATTGTAGAGCCCATACTCCAAATCTCAAGTTTACCATGTAAAAGAATTTTTGAGAAGAGCAAAAATATATTTGATGAAGCCCTCAAACAGCGGATTCCATGGCAGACTGGAGAATGTGAACCCAGTGAACTCCGGTTCCAGTGGTAGAAGTAATAGTAGTGGGACTCGCGCACTCGTCAAGGTAGGTGACACTAATAATAATAACTCTAATAGACAAGGAAAAAATAGAAACAGAAAAGTAATCTGGTTTAACCAACCATTTTGTAAACTTACCAACATTAACATCGGTAAATACTTCCTAAACCTCCTGGATAAGCACTTTAATAGGGACAATCCATTTAGAAAATTTTTTAATAGGAACACAGTAAAAATTACTCTTGTACAAAGAATATGCATAGTATTTTAAAAAACCATAACAGGAGGTTACTAGATGAATTAAATAGAAATATTGAGGGACCAGATATGGCGTCTTGTAACTGTAGAAGTAAAGGGGAATTCCCCTTGAACGGACGATGCAACTCGAAAAACGTCGTATACCAAGTGTGCATTTCCCCCATGGAACCTAATAATGATGGGTAGAGGGCCTGTATAGGTATCTCCGCTGGGAATTGGAAATAAAGATTGTATAATCACAGACATTCTTTCTCCAGTCCATGACTGAGAAACCAAACCGCCCTATCTAAATATTTTGGAGCCTTAAGGATCAGGGGCTAACCCCCCAAATAAAGTGGAAAATAGACAGTCTTCAACCGCGAATAGCTTCAATTGTAAATGTAACTTGTGTATCGATGAAAAAATTAGTATAATTGATTTTTAAAATCGCTGACTACTGTTCAATGAACAGAACGAGCTTGTGTTTAAATGTTGAGATAAAAGTAAATTTAGATTATCCTCACTGGCGGCCACTGAGGCTCCCACTCTAGCCAACCGCAGGGATATTGATGCAGGATGACTTTCATTGGAATTAATATGTATTTCAGTCGTTAATAGTATTATATGACGGGAAGATTTATGTAGAGGAAGAGATTCTTGGAAATCAAGATATTAAATCAAAATTAGGGTTTTTAATTTCTGGAGTAGTTAATTCCTCTTAACCATTTTTAGGGTTAATTAAAGGCACATGGTGGCTGCCGGAAGGGATTTTTTATTATTTTTATTTCTATCTTATTTTATAAGGGAGAGTCTAAGACCACATTAGCTGAGAGAAGTTAACATATGTAGAAGTAAACGAAGACTATATGAAGATAATCATTTAGTTTACAAGCTTACATTATTCAGAAGATTCCACCTACAATGAAAAATCTAGCATATGTTCAAATTAGGATGGGTTGATTTACAGGAAGACCCTTTTTCTAGTTTCTTAATGTTTCTAACACTATTGTTTTGACCTCTTTTACTCTTGGCTGAGAATATAAAATCTATGTAGGTTTTTCTTTCTTTTTTTTGGTTCATACACATATAGACTGTAATCCATATCTGCTGTTTTTCAAGTTAAACATGTACAGTCATCTGATTAGACGGAAAGTCTAATGATATTCTCCGGCGAAATAAATTTATAATGACAATTTAACCAGATTTGAGTTTCCTTCTAATTGTACCATATATATATATATATTCCTGGTTTTCAATTTAAATTTAAATTCAAATTTAAATTTGAATTTAATTAATTATCCATTGGGTCTGAAGAAGTCCTGTATTAATTTTTTTCTTCATGTTTTTGGTTCACACCAGAAACTGAAAATACGGGACCGAAATAAATTTATAATCATGAATTAACCGGTCTTTGGTTTTTTTCTTAAAGATATATATATATATACTAAGAATTTGTACTAAATATTGTACATGGGATGATATGAAACCAACCAAACCCAAAGCGACAATTTCTAAAAGTACAATACAGCATTGTCATTAATCCAAGTTTCCTCATCTGATTTTTCAGCCGGTTCGATCTCCGACTTTCCTTAGTATTGTATTTGTTTTCTTTGCTTCTGCAGAGAACATATGAGAGTTCGTTTTTTGAACGTTGTAAATTAAAAAAAAAAAAAGTATTTATCAACGCGTAGTTAGTTAACCAATGTGTTAAGGCGCCTGCGTCAACACAACCGAAAAGATCTTTTGAAGAAATCGATCGTTTTCAGATGACTCGTCCACGAATCTATGTGACTTACTATTGTATTGTGTTTCATCTCTTTGCGACAGAAAGCATTAAAAAGCAAATTACATTATGGGATTGGATTTAACAACTTTGGCAGGAATAGCACTTCCTTAAATCTGATTTGAAAACAAAAACGGTTCTAAAAATAAGCCTATAACAAAAGGAGTTACTATTTCTATGGTTGTTATCAGCATGGAGTCAGTTGTGCCATTATTGTATTAAGTCCGTCTTTGTGGAGAGATATGAGTATCCTTTCTTTAGTAATTGTTTCTCTTTTTTTCTATTTTCATTCCATTCAAATAGTTATTTTCTTCTATTTCTTTGTGCATTTTTCTTGATTTTTCTTTCTTTTCTTCTTTCCCTCTTTTAGCCCATTGAGAAATTTACTTTTTTTTTTTACATATTTTCCTGTCTTAATCTTTTTCTTATTCGTTCTTTCTTTCTTGCTAGTTCACGTTTGGGGAATTATCGATGCACATCTTACAAACGTTCGTACGTTTTTAACTGACTCTGACCGACGCTCAGATGCCAATATATGCAGACGGTACCAATTTATTTTTCCCTATATCTCATGTGACACCGAATCTTTCCGATTAGAATGTTTAAATACTTTTTCGAAATAAAAGAAAAGACTGATTTTCACACACATTATTGTTGTTTCATAAAACTGCAACTTACATAATTCCATCAGCGCTGGCAATAATTATGAATACTTCTCATAAAATGTTTTGCTTGTGATATCTACAAAGTCAGGTCATCTCAGCAGAATTCCAAAACGAGGCTCGAGCGATTGAAGAAAGGAAATCAAATAAATGTAAAGATACCTCCTTATCGGCTGCAGTTGTAGAATACACCGACTCCGTCTCTGCAAAGGGATAAGAACCAACCAACGAGGCTACCAATTGACCATGGATGGTGACCTGTGATGTTTAAGGACAGGACCCTGTTGTCTGGTTCTTTGACCCGGCAACCGAACGGTCAAGTGACTTGCAGCACACTACTTTGGCCCTTACTCAGCTAGACGGCCGGTCGGACAGACCTGATCCGATCAATCGGCTGATTGCGTCAAGCTCTACCACCTATATATATATATATATACTCCCGGCCGTATTCTTCAATCTGCAAACGAGGCAAACTCCAAACCCTTTTATTTTATGAATGCTAGAAGGCGGTGACTAAGGGTCAATTACGTTGAGGGAATAGGAATTTGACCACAACTAAACTTGGACAGCAATAAGTATTGTACACAGAAAGCTTGAAATAGGCAGGGATTCAAAGTCCTGAGGTCAAGGGTTTGGGTTAGTGTATCCCCGTCTCAACCAAAGCAAACGGGCTTCCCTCTCTACGGTAAATTACCAAAAGTTGTATTCCATGGATGGTGGGGAAGCACAGAATCGGTAAAAAAAAACAAATACTACCAGTGGCTTTTTCAAATAAAAACACAAAACGAAATCTTCAGGGAATGAAGCAGCAAAAAACCCAAAATTCTTTGAAATGGAACTGCATAGCCGAATTATATCCATTCTTTATAGAAAAGGTTATTTCAAGCAGAGAAAGCCCTCAGATTGTTAAGAAGACTATAAATGGCAATTTGCTTGTGGAGGTGGACAGCCAGAAACATAGTGAAAATATCCTCAAAACAAAAACTTTCCACGCAACAAAATGCAACGCGTATCCATGTAAAAGAAAGAACACCTCGAAATGAGTTTTTGGGCGTAGGGATGTATCTTTGGCTGGATCAAAAGATATAGTAACAGCCAAACCCATGGCGATAAGTTTTTTAATCTTTTTCATTTACAACGTTCAAAAAACGAACTATCATATATTCTCTGCAGAAGCAGAGAAAACAAATACAATACTAAGGAAAGCCGGAGATCGAACCGGCTGAAAAATCAGATGAAGAAATTATCGCGAGCGGTCACGGACTACAAAAGAATAACCATCAGAAAGGAAGGAGAGAAAATTCAGACAAATGCATACATTCTGACTTTCAATCAACCTTAAATATCCAAAGAAGTAAAAATTGGATATTCCTTCAAAAGAGTATAACAATGACATTTACATCCCAGCACGTCTGGAGTACTTTAAAGGGAGGATTGCGGCGGACGCGTCAGACGAGTGGAAGATGGGACCAAAAAGATACAAGCCATTAAGAGGAAGACTACCCTATCCCCGGAGGACTATTCCACAATCTCAAGATCTTGCGGTGTTTACCAAAGAAATAGAGAAATAAGTTAGAGAAGTAAAGTAAAGTAAGAAAAGTTGTCTCCCTTTAGTAGAGAGGGACCCGAAGGCTCCCTTTTTAATAGCTACTACACCGAGGTGTAGGGGAGGACGCTACTCTTTTCCCTGGATTGCTCTACTTTATCCTTGATCATTACCTTATAATGCTGAGTGTTAAGCAAGGTAGCATCAAGTACCATTTTTTGAGTCTTTAGTATGACTCGACCTGGGATTGAACCCTGGTCTCCCATGCCATTGGCGAACACTCAACTCATTACGCCAATGGCCCGGTTCGAAAAATTGTATCATTCCTCGAAGCCAAGAAAACAGTCGATTCATATATGAAAGCAAAACCTAGGCCACTGTAGCACAATGAACAAGCCCAATCAGCTTTTCAATGCGAGCTTTATACCTGTCTGGCTGTTTTGTTGTTGATAATACGACCGGCCCAAGTTCCAAGAACAGTTGAGAAAAAGGCACTCAAGTGAAACCAAGGGAATCCCCCATGAATATTTATGCCAATCGGTAAAAATATCCCCAAAAAAAACAATACTCTAACCAAAATAGGACAAAAGGTAAGTCACATATATCTCCAATCCGCCCTCTTACTTCAAAAATATATAACTCCGGGAAAGTCCATATATCAAATCCAGAATTGAACAATGAAAAAATAAAAATGACACCAACCAAATTTGATTCATCTTAGATAGTGGGGAACGAGTTCACGCCCCAGCATCATTAGTACGAGAACTGCTGAAGGTATTAAACCTTTTGAATCAAATATCAGATCCCTTAATATCAAAAACTGAAAAATAAAAAGGTCATTCTTAAAAGAATCGAAACAGAAGAGTTTATCTCGATAAAATTAACCCCCCCCCTCCTAACAAAACAATTCATCAGAATCCACTGTAGAAAACAAAACCACAACAAGCAAAACATATTATACAACTCTCATACAAGGCAACTGCTGTGGTTTCCGGGCCAATTACGAAGAGCTTCAACAACTTAATGACTAGTCATAATGCAAATCTAGCGTGCTTTAAAGAAACTTTCCTCAAAGACACAAACCAACTCAACATTAAAAACTACCAACAATATAGTCGCATAAACAAAGATGAACACAAGAGCCTCAGTAGGTGTAACAATCTAAGAAACCAAACCCTTAAATCCCACCAATTACTCGGTGACCTTAACAGTAACTAAAACTATATGGGGTGGGGAAGTACCAGAAAACCAATAAGACAAACAAAGACAGTAATCAACAACAATAACCTCTGCATTCTAAACAATAATCCATTACCAGGCACCTACTCAGCTATGGACATAATGTTATGCAAACCCACAAGCAACAAGAACTAAATGAAAGGTCTACAACGATTTTTAGAATGTGATAGGGAAGTGGTCGCCGCCACAAAGTCCAAAACCTCTTCATGATGATAGACTCCCCCAGTGGAAAACAAATGAAGCGAACTAGCAAGAAATCAAAACCCGATGTTGTTTGGGCCTTGTATGAGTCTTTGGTTGCAAAGACCTAAAAAAACTCTTCACTGAAACCTTAATCTAACTGCAACAAAAGCAATACCAAACTCGGCCTCACACAGACACAACTAACTCTGGTTTAATGAAGAATGCAGGACAGCAATCTGCGTGTAACAGGCTGCATTACGCAATTTTAGCAAAGAACTCTCTACGACCAATCTAATGGTCCAATCTGCCGGGACTGCCGAATACACCAACTGCATCTCTACAGAGGGGTAAGACTCCCCAGACGAATGTCCTACACATGACACAAATCAATCTAATGTTGAAGCTTTCGTAATGCCGGAGCTTTGGGGAACACGGAGTACCTCTTCATTGCCATCGCTCCCAGGTCCACTCTGACCCGGATCGTTAACACCTGACAGGGTCTAACTACGGATCAAATAGAACTTTTTGACATTCTTAGGGTATAACTATGCTAAACTGAGTTGTTTGGGATATAATTATTTTTACATTTAACTGCGTGTAAACAAAAAAATACTGTGATCTTATTCTAAACTGAATTGTTTAAAATAGAACTGTTTGATCATTTAACTGTGTAAACAAATATTTGATGTTTAATTGAATTGTTAGTGATACATAGCAATACTTGAAAACATTTAACTGTGTGCATACAAATGATTAATAGTTAATAGAATTATTCGTATTTGATAGGAATAAATGAAACCAATTGACTGTGTGAAAAAGATTAGTTCAGGATCGTTAGAAAATGTTATGTACAAAATGCTTTAAGAAATCATATATTTAATATACAAGTATAAAAAGGATTTGGCATTAAATGATCAACAAAGGTTGATATGCCATAAAACCAAACCCAACCATCAATCTAAACTCCTTCAAACTTCTCAGTACAAAAGCGCGAAAATCCATCAAAGAAGTCAAGAAGAGAAGCTGGCAAAACTACGTATTTCTTTCGATGGAGGAGTTTATTTGGTTTATGATTTGGAAAAAGATCAGAAATGTCTTCGCGAAAACCCAACCAACTCCTCAAACACCTCACGAAAAACAAGCAACATCCCCAAAAGATATAGCTGATTTACTTGCTGAGACCTTCTCAACAAATTCCTCTCTGAAAAACGCCAACGGACCATTCCTAACCTTCAAACATAATGTAGAGAAACGTAGCTTTAATTATAATATACCTTTCATATTAACAGAACTAATCAAGCCATCGAAAAATCACACAACACAACAGTCGGCGCAGTTGAAATCCATTGCGAATTTCTTAAACATTTATTAAAAAATCACTGGACTATTTTTTAACCAAATTCAATATCTGGATAAATGGTAGATTACCAAAGTCATGGAAAATAAATATCAACTATCATCCCATACCCAAACAAGGCAAAAACAAATCGAATCCAAGAAACTACCGCCAATAACACTGACAAGCTGTCTCTATAAAACCATCGAGCATATGGTAAACAAAAGATTGGCTTATAATGCAGAATTGGTTTGGTACATTGAATTCAAAAAACTTATAACCACCACCCAAAGATCTGAAAGAGAGGCAATTATCCAAAACAACATTTCATAGCAGTTTTTTTTTTTTCAACTTAGGCATACAGACCCCTTGGAAATATGATATAATGAAAGACCTACAAAACTTGAGGTTGCAAGGCACATTGCCTAATTTCATCAAGAATTTCCTCTTGGAAATTCTGTATCAGAATCGGATCAACCCTTTCAAACTTTCGTAATCAACAAAAAGAATTCCCTCGGGGGAGTGTACTGTTAGTGACTCTCTCCAACCTAAAAATCAAGAAAATTACCAAGATGCCTGAATCCTGGCATTAATGATTATGAATTTGTTGACTATTTTTCTATAACCTCCAAATCCAAATATATGCGTCAAACAGATTGTCAACTGCAACAATGCATCCATAAAATCAACCAATGGGCAATCATAAACGGCTTTAAGATCTCCAAAAGTAAAACTACATTAAGAAAAATACATAACGACCATACACTTATGCTGGACGGAACAGAAATCCCGGTCATCGCGGCATAATCTTCGATTTAAAATAAACTAACCATCATCCCCCATACCGAAAAGAAAAATGCAAAAAAGCATTAAAACTCCTCCACACAAAATGGGCTGCAAACCAGCTAACCTTATTAAATACCCATAGTCGATTTCGGAGCGTATTAGGGTTCTGTACAGCGTTAATATCAGCCAGAAAATCCGATCGGAAATCCCTTAACATAATCCGCCATAAAAGATTAAGACTCGTCCTGGGTGCCTTCAGAACATCCTCAGTGAGGAGTCTATCCTCCTAGCCTCATGAACAACCTCTACATTTCAGATTACAAAAATTAATCTTCCAATACTACACTAAAATCAAATTTCTGACTACATCCCCGGGTCTTGATTGCATTTTAACCTTAAACAGCAACCTCTTTTAAACCAAAAAGAAAAGGCAATAAAACCTTTTGGTTTTCCGCATGAAACCAATACTGGAAGAAGAAATCTCATTAACAAACATTTATCATACTATACAACAAACCTCTCGACCCAGTGTTAACCCTCTGGTTAGTGAACACAAGTTGAAATAATAATAAGACAAACCACGGTATGTGAGGTAAATAGTTATATTTACAGGAAAGATTATTTACAAGAGAGAGACTGTTAGTAATAAGAACATAGAATTAGTGATAGAGTAATAATATAGTTCAACAATAAGAAAGGCTCTTTTATTTCTTGTAAAGAATACAAGAAGGCACAAGGCCTTATGGTTTTGGGTGAGGGGAAGGGAGCGGTCTTGCTTTAACTATATTTTCTATGGGGAACCTAGCTAGCCACATTCGCCGACCCATTCAACGATACAATATATAATCACTCGTCCATCGCCATGCACGCAGCAACCACCAAAATACCACATTTGCTCTATGAAAAAGTCCTACTTAAAACCCGAAAGTGGTGTATGATTTTATTTACAATATTTGTTTTTTTACAATGGATATGATGGGAATGGGAGAAAAAAACCCGAAAAATATATATACACGAAAAACAAGGAAAAATTCCCCGTTTGGTTACCCTCCCATCCCCCGTCTATAAAATTGGAGGCCGACTGTTTTCCGGGCCGAAAAAACTGGAAACAAGCAGGACCCACCCTAGGTGGGACGGGAATCCTAATCTACAGGGGGGAAAAGAAATAAAGGGTCGGGATCGGTATGGGTCGATAGAAGTGGGTAATATGATTTTTTACATATGATTGTTCAGGATCTTCAATAAAAGCGGACTGGGATACGGGTTGAGGTACAAAAATAATGGGGATGGGGAAGATCTTGAGTGCTAACGACTAAATGACGGGGACAATGACTCACAACATACTGCTAACTAGGTTACAAGGGAAAAAAATCCAACTTACCAAGGGTGGGGTCCCTAAGGACCCGTACCGTAGACGCCATGAGCCGACAGAGAAGGGAAGGATGACTCCAAAATTGCCCCCTTTTTTTACGACCAGGCTCGCTGCATTCCCCCACCTTTTGCTGGATGTTATGCGATCCAAGCATTTTCTATCGCATCTGATTTTGACCCTCAGTTGATACCGAAAATACAAAACCAGATCACGATGAGAAAAGTTTGCATCGTCATACAATCCCTTGTTTCGCGTCGTCCAAATCACCATTCGGGCAACAGCTAGGATCGCGAGAAACACCACACGCTTCTCACCCTGAAACGGAGGAAGAACGTTGTCTACGACGTAACCAACGTCGAGCAGCACGAACTGTTTGGGTTCGATGCGAGTCGTCCACTCCCCGACGTGATCCCAAAACGGGCGGACTCGCTCGCAGTAGTAGAAGGCGTGCTCAGCCGTTTCTTCCAAGCCACTGCCGCAGCGAGGGCAATCAGGCATGTCTGCCAGGCCCGCCTTGAAGTTCAAGCCGCGAAAGGATAATGCATTCCGAACAAGTCACCAGGTGAGCGAGAACTCGGAGTTGTTCAAGAAGCTCGATCCTGGCGCCCAATTCCAGTGAGAGCGGATCTCCTCCGCCGTCCAGCCGTGCCGCTCGCTGAGAGGATCAGAAGCGGAACCCACTACTAATTCCCGATACAGTTCCTTCCGAGGCCATGAAAGGTCACTGGTCCCAAGAAGGTTACGAAGGGCCGATCGTCACTCGCGGGCAAACAGTGTTTCGTCCAAAGGCCTACGTCGACCTTCAGCCTTTGGGTCTGACTTGAGGCGAGGAAAAGTCCAACTCGCCTTTCGTCTCCACACTGAGTCCCCCGTTAAGACTCGGCCCAGATATGCAAGTCTTTCAGCAAGCCAGTGGCTCTCCAGATCAGGCATACCCAGACCCCCGTTGCGTGTACGTTGGATACAGACCTGCCTACGGACCATCGGCCTTGCACCTCCCCAGAGCAATCTGGAGAGAGAACCGATGTGCTTTAGGCAGAGGAAGTTCAGCCAATCGGTAAAGGATCAAGGGAAATACGTACGTGGCGCACGCCTCCGCCCTGCCCTTTAAGGACAACCTCCTTGAAAGCCAGATTCCCACCTGAGCATTCACCTTAGCATGTACTTCCGACCAATTTCGCTCCAGTTAGAGGTCGGGCCCAAACCACACCCCAAGAATGCAGATGGGTCCGTCACTCCAGCGGAAGGGCCCTGGAAGAGTATTGCTACCCCTCCAAGCACCGAACCGCAAACCTTCGCTTTTGTAAAAATTGACCTTGGCCCCTGCAATCCGCTCGTACTCGACAACCGCCTCTTTCACAGCCTCTATATCCAGCCGGCGGGATACAAAAACTGTGACGTCATCAGCGAACGCGGAAACCCTTGCCGCCAGGCGGCCAACAAACGGGATACCGCGCAGTGCGGGACTTGTCTCCTCATCCCTAAGCCTGCCCAAGAGGGGCTCCAACGCGAGGACATAAAGAGGAGACAGAGGGCAGTCCTGCCGGACCGAACGCTCGATCGCGATCACCCCCGAACGCCTTCCGTTCACCTGCACCAGGGTTGTGGTACATCATGCTAATCCATCTGCAGAACTCCGGTTCGAATCCGGCAGTCTCCAAAACAGACGCCAAGAACCGATGGTCAACCCTATCGAAGGCCTTGGACTGATCTAAACTGATCAGCGCGGTTTCGGTGTCGTCTTTTATCCCCTCTAGGACCCTGCGAATCAAGTGCAGGTTGTCTTGGATCGAAATTCCCTTCACAGCAAAGGTCTGTTCGGGGCCGATCAGATCGCTAATGACAAGCTGTAAACGATTCGCTAAGACCCGGGCCAAAATCTTTAACTCTGTGGGCTTGTAATCATCTAAATCCTCCCAGACATGCCTGCCACCTTTCTTCAGCAATGTGATCACGCCCTTGGTAACGCTACCAGGGATGGCTCCCTGGGCGAACCAATGGTTGAACATATCCGTCAGAATAGGTATAAACATGTGCCGCATCCTCAAGTACACTTCGTCCCGGCGACTTGTTGAGGCCGACCTGTTTCAACACATCACGGACTTCGCATTCAGTAACCACACCCTCGCAGCTAGCCGCTTCAGCCGCCCCAAGGCTACGAAACTCCCGGAGCGGGAGATCAGTGCAGTGGGCAAAGCGATCCCGAAAGTGCACCCGAAAGGCGTCACGTATCTCACGAGTCGATCGCAACAGTCGCCCGTCCGGGGTCTTGACAGAAGCGATGTACCGATCGGGGAACCTTTGCACTTCTATTTCGAGCAACTCAGTTTAGCATGAGTACGCAGATCTATTTAACACATATATAGGACCCTATCATGTGCTACCACTCCGAGACAGAGTGGACCTGCGAGCAATGGCTATGAAGGGGTACTCAGCATTCCCCAAAGCTCCAGCATTAATAGAACCTCACCATCAAATTGTATTGTGTCATATCCAGGATACTCGTTGGTGGGTCTTACCCCTCTACAGAGATGCAGACCGTGTATTCTACAGCCCCGTTTAATGTATACAAACAAATGACTGATCTTAAATTGTTACTGTTACATAGCAATACTTGAAACCATATGACTGTGTTGAAACAAATGGTTAATAGTAAATCGAATTATTCATATTTGATAAAAATACTTGAAACCATCTAAATGTGCGCAAAAAATTGAACACAGGCTTGTTTAAAAATGTTATCAACAAAATGTGTTTACATAAATATTTTATATATATATATATATATATATATAGATATATATAGTCATCCACAGACAGATCTGTTTCGTTCTATCAGAACTCATCAGTGTGGCTAGACAGTAGCTTATATATAAAAGTAGCTTATATAAGAGGATTTGGCATCAATTAACCAACAATGGTTGATATGCCATAAAATCCAACCAAAATAAAATCAGCCAAATATTAACAAAGTGGTAACCATTATGGCACGGAAATACCCACACAGTGCTTTATGAAATTCGACCCATCTGAAAAGAAAGTTAGATCTTAATAAGACTTGAAGAAAAGAGACAACCCTCGACTGAACTGGCATTAGCCATATGAAACTAATTCATTTTCTTCATATAGAAAGAGGAACCTCTACCAAAATACTCATCTCAAAAGTCATACACGGTGAAATACGGATCGTAAAACTCTCGCCAGTTTTCAATAAACTTTCTACGAGATAAAAAAAAAAAAAAAAACATGAAAGATTTATTCGAAACGAAGATAATGACATAATCAACTCCCTGAAATATAACATCGGCTTCTCATCAAGAATATTGGTATCTTTTTGCATTGGAGGTTTATGAACCAACATTTATTAGGTGCATACGATAAGTTTCCAGACTTTTTTCGTATAGGCACTTTTATTGATAATACACACATGAAACTCTAGTCCTCTTCGAAGTGATCTCCTCCGACTGCAATGCACTTGTTCTACCGTTCCAACAACTTCTGGAAGGCCCCATGGAAGTCCTCTTGTGTGAGAGTGTCAATGACCTTCCTCACAGCCTCTTTCATCTCCTCAATTGTCTCATAACGACACCCTCTGAGCTTAGGGAAAAACCAAAAGTCACAGGGAGCAAGATCTGGCCTATTGGGACGGTGAGGTACTGTCTTGATGCCCACCTTGGTCAAATAGTCAGTGACAAGGATAGAGTTGTGGACTGGTGCATTGTCCTGGTGGAAACGCCACTGACCCGATTTGAAGAGTGCTGGCCTCTTCCGACGGAATCTCTTCCTAATCTCCCATAAAACCTCAACATAGTAACCCTAACCTTAACCCTAACCGTTTGGCCAATCAACTCTGGTCTATTGACTTTCTTACTCCTCCCACACCTCTCATCATCCCTCACAGACTCCCTGCCTTCCTTGAACCTCTTATCCCACTCAAAAACTGATGCTCGATTCATGCAAGATGGTCGAAAATCAGTCTGAAGCCTTCCATACGTTTCTGTGGCATTTTTTTCAAGTTTAAAACAGAATTATATTGCATATCGTACTTCTAATGTGTCCTCACGTCCAGATTGCATTTTTGAAATTCACCAGCTGTGACAATCAGGCTTTAGTAGGGTGTATTCCAATTGCTGCTGTAGCTGTTGATTTGAACCTGAAATCATAAAAATTAGTCTGTCATCTCATAAGATGTATAGCAATAACATACTGAATTATCAAGAGTCTACGACAATTTTAAATGCCCATACGAAAAAGGTCTGGAAACTTATCGTATGTCCCTCGTATTCTTTGATATCCAAACCCTCAATCGAAACGCTGAATTGAGAAGGTAACAACCGATCCCTTGGAACAATACCCAATTACCAATGGAATGAAATAAACAAACATTTTTCAGCATCAAATAACCTTAAAAGTCAACTAACCAATCAACAAAAAAAACAACCTTCATCCGGCACTTATAAAAAAAAATGCAACGTGTAATAACCCCCACAAAATGGGACGCTCACCAACAAATCTTTTTAAAACTATATAGAACCCTAATTAGCTCGAATAGCTACTATAGTTCATTTATACATGTAACAACCATGAAATTTTATCCGAAATCTCTGAACACGAAGGATTGAGACTCGTAAACGTGGCCTTCAGAACATCTCCAATAGATGTATTTAATTGCAAATCTCAATCTCGCTTGCGGGTCTAGCCACACTGAAGAGTTCTGATAGAACGAAACAGTCTGTCTGTGGATGACAATATATATATATATATATATATATATATATATATATATATATATATATATATATATATATATATATATTTGAAAGCAAGCAGTATTTACATAAAGATATAAATATATATATAATTGTTTCTAAGTTTTATAGCGACTGAAAAGAATTACGATTAAAAATTAATTTAACCATTAAAAATTTTCTAATAACGACTAATTTTCTTTTGTAGATGTGAAATTTTTGAAAATTATAAATGATTCCCTAACAATTAGTTTTAGTGGTTGAGAATAAAAAAAAAAGGTTCGACATAAAAAAAAAAAAACGTAACCCAACTTAACATGTCAGATAATTAAAAAAAAAAAGAGATAGAAATGAGAATTTAGAGATTGGGTGTCTGGTTAATTGAATTGGATTCGATGAAAATTCATTTACTTTTTCGACTCTAATCATCCAATTAAAAAAGCTACTAAGTTGTTGAACAGAATTTGAAGGTTCTGCAAAAGAAAATTTTGTCGAAAATTGAAAGCCTTCATTTTTTTTTCAAAACTAAATAACTCTACTAATTATTGGAATGATAGGTGACGGTGAAGACATTTAGTCGAGTCACCTTTCACCAACGATTAATATTAGCATTAGTTTATCCATAATAGGTGATGATATACTAGTGCAAAACACAATAGAAAGAAAGATAAAACAAGCTTATTTACACATATAATAAAGTTGACGACCGTAGTCGGAGGTGACCCAAAGGCTCCCTTTTCGATAGCAACTACACCGAGGTGTAGGGGAAGGCGCTACTCCTTTCCCTTGATTGCTCCAATTTACCCTTGATCCTTACCTTATAATGCTGAGTGTTAAGCAAGGTAGCATCAAGTACCATTTTTTGAGCCTTTGTACCCAGGTCTCCCGGGCCATTGGGAATAATAAAATTTAATATTTCATAAACACAATATACAAACCAGTATTATTAAAAGAAGATTTGGAATACGCTGACTGTATCCCCAACGGCCGAATAATGCCCTCTTCTTTAAAAAAACGTGTGTCCTCAGTATGACACTAAACCGCACATAATGAAGAGGCTCCAGTTCTGGGAAGTATTCAGTATAACTTCAGTGTCATTACTTCCATATCCAGTCAGATCTAGGGGGATTGTACCTATTAGCGTCCCATCAATAGATGTTTAAAAATTATTCGAATTCAATAAAACTCTTGAGAAAGAAGTACACAAAAAATTTAAATATCATCGTCCAATGTATGCGATTCCCTAACCTATAGACATAGAATAACCTCTGAAGTCTTTTTGGACTGTCACGTCACACCATAATGAAGATGTCAATTCTCTAAAGAAGATAATTATATCGGAGATACAACAAATAATTAACTCGACTTTAAACCGATTTTCATCCGAACATCTATTCATACAAGCAAAAACTAAAATAAGGTCTATTAGAAAAGGAAATCACGATTTGATATAAACGAAAAATAGCCTGCTGGGATGTAAGACTCCAAACTTATTATTTTGAAAGAAAATCGGGCTTCATTATTTTTGATTGGCTGTTTTGGAAACTGAAATAAAGGCCAAAGTTTTTTTCGGGATTACCACTAACTCCTTCGGCGTATTCTCTTTGCAATTGATATAACATAGTTGTCACTCTTTAAATCAGGAATGAAGAATGCAGATAAGCTCTGGAGTGACAGAAATGTCCTAACATTTTTTCTAACACCCAATGATTTGTTCTACCTACAAAAAAGATAGACAGCCCACTCGGCTTGGGCTGTCGAATACACCGACTGTATCTATGCAGAGGGGTAAGACCTCTCCCAAAGAATGTCCTCGATATATGACATCTAAACTATCTGATGGTGAGATTCCAGTAATGCAGAAGATTTGGGGAATACGGAGAACCTTTTCATTGTCATCGCTTTTAGGTTCACTCTGTCCCGGAGTAGTAGTTCCTAATTGAATTGTTTGAAATAGAACTGTTTCATCATTTATCTGTGTATAACCAAATGACTGATGTTTAACTGAATTGTTAGTGATACATAGCAATATTTGGAACAATTTAATTTAGCTGGCCTATGCTAAATTGAATTATTAGAAATAGAACTGTTTGATCATTTAAATGTATGTATCTACAAAGTGTGTTTAGTAATCATGTATTTAATATATTCTTGAAAATGGAATCTGGCTTTAAATAATCAACAATGTGTGATATGCCACAAGGTTAAAGCAAACTTACTATTTTTCTAACACCCAATGATTTGTTGTTCGGGAAAAAAAGATAGACTTTTCCCAAGAATGTTCTAATATAAAGTTAGCTTAAAATGGTGTAGAATCGGCTGCGCTTTTTGCTGCTTTACTGAGTCGCAACAAAAATTGCCGTGGACAAAGAAGAAATATTTCCTGAGAAAAAAGTCACACGTAATCAAAGAAAAAAATACCACAAACTTTATTACTGTATTTTCCCTCCCAATCAAAAATATCATTTCACGTTGTTCTGATTTGAGTCGACAAAGGAATTGCTAAATCAAATTCAACCTCCAATGGGTTGGGGAACGGTTTTGCTAGCTCAGATATTTAAGTCCTTCCTCTTTATTTACCTACTAATAAATGACTGACCCTTTTGAAAATTATCTAAGTCTCTAGTGACTGTTTCTCGCACCTACCGCCAGAATTTTTGTGATTGAACCGTCTTTGTCGGTCACGCAGCAGGTCACCATGTTCAATGGTGTTGAGAGGCGCCCACTTCATTACTGCTTCTCATGACTTTTAACACCAGAATATGTAGTCAGTTTGTCTCTTTTTCTATTGCTGCTTTTATGGAAGATGTTCAAATGAGATTCATTCATTTATTTCAACTGTTTGAAAGTTTTTCCTTAGATCATGTTTTGTTCTCACAAGTGAGCACCATCCGTTCCTTCGGAATCTTCTTCGCATCAGACATTTTCCATTCGAACAGCTTCTTTCCAAAAACCTTTACATGGTAGATCAAACTTCTTCCTGATTTTTTTCTTTCTTCTATAAGAGAAATATACGAGAACTTTAAACTTTTTATATCCACAGTTAATGTCTAATCTTCACAGTCGGCTAAATTGGCCGTTTCCTATAATTTTGGATTGAACATTGTAAATTCGTCAACAAATATGATAAGTGATGAAATGAGCATATCTTTATGAGCAAGATTTTCTCCAGAAATCCATTTATGACCTCCAATAGATATAAAATTATTTCCAACGTACGGCTCTTTAGACTTTTAACACACACACAAAAGCGGATATTTTTTTTAATACAGCACAATGTCTAGTGGCAATATGTACCACACACACACACACATACTATGCATACTACACATCACCCCCTTTCAACATTCAACACAAAATTCAAAACAAATTATTAAAACGTAATCGTTGAAAAAAGCTCTCTGTCCCTGGATTTTGATCAAGTTTTTATAAATGCTTTGAAATAGCATAAATTTTATCTGAAATAGAGAATCAAAGTCTTCGATTCTTCAGAATAGCCAATTCCCAAGTCAGAGTGTTTAACACTGCGCTGGTTCAAATCTTGGAATGCAATTATTATTGATCTTGTTAAAGGAAAACAAACATAAAAAGAAACCAAAGATTTGAATTTTGTAGCTATGGGGTTATTTTATTTTCAAACAAACGGATTTGATTGAGGGTGTTTTCCAAGTAGCCGATGCGGAACTGAATGAAATCACTTCAAAGAGAAAGCATGTAGGTCTACTCATGAAAACGCAGAAATAGAATATATATATATATATATATATATATATATATATATATATATATATATATATATATATATATATCTTTGCGTTTTTATGAGTAGTATGTTCTATTCTGTTTTTTTCTGAAATAGTTATAAAAAACATATTACTAAACATTTCAGTTCAAACAATCAGAATATTTCTGGAAACCAAAGGATATTTTGTCTTAAATTAGCATATTACCTGAGCTAGAAAGTCATTTTAAAGATCGCACTAAAATTTTATTGGTTTGTTGGACTTTGCGGCATTTCAAGTCTTGTTGGGTTATTTTGTGCCGATGATTCTGTTCGTTCTTTGAGAGGAATGGCGGTTAGTTGTGCAGTTATTTTATTTTGTTTTCTATATTTCCAATTGTTCATTTCTATAATATTTCAGGTTTTCCTTTCTATTAGTGTGTGTGTGTGTGTGTGTGTGTGTGTGTGTGTGTGTGTGTGTGTGTGTGTGTGTGTGTGTGTGTGTGTGTGCAAATAAATGACTCATGTTAAATGGTTTTAAGTATTGCTATAAAACAATAACAATTTAACTGTTTGCAAAAAAATGAGTTTAGGCTTGTTTAAAGGCGTTATCTACAAAATACGTTTATACATATATATCAAACATATGCTTTGTAAACGGGATTTGTCATTAAATAACCTCCAAGTTTGATATGCCATAAAACCCAACCAACTGATTTATAATCCGAAATCTACAAAAAACTCAGAAAAGACGTATGAGAACGCTTGGAAATAAGATGTAATGATAGACCTACGCAACTTGGGACTGCGAAACAGATTACTTACTTGTATTAATAATTCCCTCCCACACCTGAAATTCTGTGTCCGAATCGTATCAGCCCTGACTGCGCTTCTGATTAAGGTTAAGACCCCCCTGTGGGTTGCAACCAATGATGCTAAAGGACGGGATCCTGGTGGATGACCTAACAATACATGCACTCTGCCAAAAATTCAGCAATAGAAACATAAATACAACTAAAAGAAGTTACAAAAAAGGAATGAAAGAGAAATCTAATGAAATAAAGGAAATTTATACACCAAATCTCCAGCTCAAACACAAACCACTCTTTCTAAAATTAGAAAATCTCCTATAAAACGCCCGAGCCACTCAAATAAAAACAAGCTCCCATTAACCAATCTGGAAAGCGAATAATGGAAGACTAAGAAGCGCATTCAAACTATCTCAGCCAAACTTGATAGATACCCCTTAACATCAAGAACAAAATCATCTAAAAGAATAAATAAACAATGCATTCCTCAGGAATCAACAAAATATATCCTATTGAAGAAAAAGTATAAAAAGGGAAACTAACCATATAGTTGCCAACTTCAATCGAGAAGAAATAATAGATAACTGTGATACTTTGGGCTCATTTGTTTGCACACAGTTAAATCGTTTCATCTTTCTTAAGCTACTTAAAAACCATCCACTTAAAAAGCACTAAATAATCACCAAGGTTTGATGTCCCATTAAAACTAAATATCCGAACAATTCATATATATATCCAATATATAAGTTTAAATTCATAGAATTTGGCATTACCTAAAATGGTTGATGTGCCATAAAACCTAACTAAACCCAACCAAACCTTCATATCTCTTGGGTTATAGGTGATGGCAGAGTGTCAATTGCATTGAGAGAATAGAAATTTGACCATTGCTAAATTAAACGGTTATAAGTAACATCTGCTGAAAGCCCGAAATTAACACTTGTTCAAAATTCTACTCTCGACTTGGATATACTGGTAGAATATCCTCATTTCTACCAAGGCAAATGAGCTTCCCCCTAGGTAAATTCCCAACACAAATTGGACTCCCTGATGGATGATGGAGCACAAGGCCAGTGAAAAACTCACACTACTAAAAAAACGAAATCTATCTTAACCCAGATTCTGAAATAGAAATCACTAATGAGTTTCCGTGATTCATTGTCATTAACTCATTGGAAGACATTTCATTAGCTAGAAAAAGTCCTCTAACTGTACACAAGCTAAGGAGTGACAGCCAACTTTCGGTGGATTTTTTGAAATCCACCTCGAAAAGCCTCAATAATATGAAGACTTTTCACGTTTTTCCACACGAAATATTAAACTCCTCAAAGAGAGTCATTAGAAATAGGTATTTATCACTGACCCCACCAAGGAAATTCAGACAGCCTTGAAAAAGTAAGGGTCACAAACTGTAAATCGATTACCATCAGAAATAACGGCGAAGAGATAAAAACACACATTTATATTTTGACTTTCAACAAAGAATTCCCAGGGAAATAGATATCGGGTTCTATCTCGAAAATGTAGAACAATATATCCTCGTTCCCTTAAGATGCTTCAAATGTCAAACGTATGGACACCACAAAGAGTTATGTAGAGGATCACTGATTTGTTGAGTGTGTGACCAAAGGGATCAGACCTCATGGAGGAAGAAGACTGTTACAACGAAAATAAATGCTCAAACTACCAAAAAGACCATCCGGCATTTTTAAGATCTTGAGGCAAAAGAAAAATCAAAATGATTGTAGTCAAATATAAAAGGTAAATTTCATTTTCGGAAGCGGGAAAAATAGTTGAAACATCCATGAAAGTGACTTCTTACGCCATTATAACACAAAGAGAAAACCCAATTCAACCAGTTGAATATAAAGCAAATGTGGAGAAATTTATCAAACTGGGACCGATCGACTGACTCGAGTTTCAGGAGCATCTCAAAACATTTCATTGTAACGAAACCTGTCAATCAACACCCCACCCTAAACCAAAAGAAGCAATAAGCACTCATATTACAGTACCAATATCTAGCAAATCACCAACTAAAAATACCATAAAATCAAAACCAAAGAAATCTTCTATCCACCCACTAATTTTTTAAATAAACGCTGGAAAGAAAGACTCGAGGGAAACATTAAAAAAAAGCCAGATCAGCCGATCAAAAAACCACAAGACCAAAAAATAAATCAAATAAAAAAAAAGGTCCCTCAACATCAACCCAAACTAAAAATAAATTGAATTCTGTTGAGAGATAGAACTTAACTCCACAATAAAACATACACTAAAAAAATTGTTATAAGTTGACTCAGTGGAATTGTCGTGGTTTGAGAGCAAATTATAATGTATTATTATTGTTAACAATGTTTGACCCTGTGGTCATTTGTCACAAAGAAACCTTTCTTAAAAATAAAGACAATGTAAACATCAAAGATTATCAGCAATATAATTACATCCATAATACGGAACTCAAAGCCTCTAAATGTTTATCAATATTAATTAGAAATAATGTCCTCCAAAGCAAAATCGAATTAAAAACTATATAGTGAACAAATACTTTAGTATAAATGTTGCTCTCATGGCAATTACCTGTAAATTAATCTTCCATGTGAAAAAATAGATGAAAGAAGAAGATTTAATCAAGCAACTACTCAAACCCTTCCTAATCTAAGGAAATTTCAATTGTCTCAATATCTCATAGGAATGCAAAGAAACTAAGAAGAAAAGAAACCATATTGAAAACCTAATCATCAAGAACAAACTGTTTTTATTCAACAACAAAAAAAAACTACATATACCAATCCAACAGATGGATCTCTTAGCTCAATCAACTTGACGAATTTTGACCCGTCTTGGTACTTAGATTTCATGGCCGTTTCTGAGAATGATTGAGAAGTAATCCCTGCTACATTCATCATCAAACACATTCCAAGAAAAGCTTGTTTAATTTTTATTTTGGGAGATGATCAAAGCCAACTGGAAGAAATTCAGAAGCCTATATTCAAATCAACTAATACTAAACAACAATATTACAACAGATGAATTCTCAGACATATTAATACCTATATCAGAAGTATGCATTCCTAAAAGCACTGCATCAAATAAGAAAAATAGACCATAGTTCTTTATTGAATTTCCATTGAGCCTTTTCCCTTAGATTAATTGCTTTTTTACAGTCTTCGTTGAACCAACAACAAGCAACCTAATAGAATACAAACTACGTAGAGCAAAAGTTCGTAATATATTAAAGGAAGCCAAGAAGGAATGTTGGTGATAAAATCTCACTAAAATCAACTATTTTCCCGATTGTTTTCAGTTTAGTGGAAATGTCAAGAAAATATCTTGTAAGCACAATTCAATAGCAATAAAAACATCTCTCTATAAATACTAAAATTACAGGCGAAAAAATGGTCATTGCAAACAAATTGGCTAAAGAATTCTCGAAAAATTCTATAAGTATGAATTCTTAACTATTAAGAAACAAATAGAAGAGAAAAAGACTTATTATATTCCGCACTGAGCTGTAATCGAAGTCGTTTTCTTATATCATTTGATCTTCCTCCGAGTTTTCAAACTCATTCTAGCCCACCTGATCACACATTATTTTGTCTTCTGATGTTTCATTCTGTAAAGATTGTTTAAATAAATTATTAACGGAAGGAACCGTAAAGATTTCTTCCTCATTTTACTTTTCATATTTACCCTGGGGCCTTATTTGATCTGCATGGGCTAATATAGTTCCCCTTTTCTCTATTTATTGTAGCTGTATTCTGGCTTTTTTGCATGATAAATTCTGCCCTTTCTGGATTTGATTCTTTGTTCTTTTTGTACAATATTTTTCATTTGTGGAATATGACATCGTTAGCTGAGCTCTAATTTGCCTTCCCATTAAAGCTGATGGGCTTTCTAGTCTTCCGGCGTGGGGTATTGTGCGATAGCTTAAAAGCAGCCTTAGTAGAAAAACTTCTATTTTTTTTCTTTTTGCTGAGAACATACTTTCAGTCCCATTTTTAAAGGTCTGCACCATTCTTTCCGCTAACCCATTCGATTGCGGGTGATAAGGCGGAGTCTTATACGGTTTACACCCTTTTTTTTTTTTCGAAACATAAATTAAAGATCTTCATCACAAAATTCTGTTGCATTGTCAGATACAAGAGTTTTTGGTAAACGCTTTCTGGAAAATATGACCCCTAAAATCTGTTTTATCGTAGAAACTTTCTTGTCTGGCACACGGATTACTTTGAGCCATCCAGAAAAAGAGTCTACTAGTATTAATACGAGTCCTACTACAGTTATGTATGCATGATACATATGCACACGGTTCCGCTTCTCTGGGCCATGAATGTAAAATAATCTGTGCAAAATTTCTTAATTCTTTACATTTTTTGCATCTTTTTATATAACCTTCGACATCCCGGCTACCATGCTTCTAATTTTATTCTTTTTTGTGTGACCGCTATTCCACGGTGTATATCATCAAGTATACTTTTTATCACCAATTTTTGGGGGCATCGGATAATTCCCCCAGAAACACCATTACAAATCACTACATGTTCTATCGTTAACTTATGTCTTTTTTCTTTGTAGAATCTTTCCGCCCTGGAACAATTTCCCTATAAGTTTTTTCTTATTCTCAATTTTATCCTACTTTGTACTGGATTGTCATATTTACCCAACCCCTCCGCTCGGGCAGGATATAACACAAGGTCAATTTTTTTTTTTTTGAGCGGAGTTTCACAGGTTTGAATTCAGAGTTCTCCTTCTCCCAGACTAGTTGCCTCACCAAGGCTGAAGAACCTAGTCTGTCCTACTATTTACCCATAGCTGGAGGGAGAATAATTGGATTCATACCTTTCCCAAGGGTATTAGTACTATGTGAAATGCAATCAGTCCAGGATTTGAACTCGTGTCGCCGTGTTCAATTCCTGCGACGATAACCATTACACCACGGATTATGTCTAGTTTCCGCAGCCATTCTATCAAAAGACAAAACATAAGTCTCTACCCAATGTAAAAATGTATCTTCAAATTCTTCTTCTGTTTTATCTTTTGACTCCTTGTAAAATCGTAATCTTGATACAGCATGTACATGTGCAATTAAATTTCCTTTGACATATTCAATATCAAAGTCAAATGCAATTAATCTTTTTGCCCTTCTGAGTATGCTCGATGTCGTGACTTTGGGTAATTCTTTTCTTGGATGGAATATAAACTCTAATGGTTGTGACAGACAGAGAGAGCCCTCCAGGTGGGTTGATTAATTAATAGTTCTCAGAGATTGGAATGAATTTACTAATTAAATGGATAGAAGGGTATTTCAAAAATAAGTTGTTTTTTTAATACAGAGAAAGAAAATGAATTTCCTATTTTTTTTCCTTTTGGAATAACGTTTCTGACATTGAGTTTGTTATTTGAGTGTGATGGTTCAGGGTGGTTGATGGATGGGTTCGTTAATTAAAGCTTATGATAAATGGTGGATGGTATTTGGGGTGGTCTGAGAATGAAATCCAGACCCAAGGTCCGAGACAAGATAAGTAGGTTTAGCAGACTTAAGTGGACGTACATATCACCTGAAGAAATTCACCAATTCCAAAAAAGTTTTTTTTATTTGTAGGTGCAGCTATTTTTTGTATTTTTTCTATCAAGGCTTTGTCTGGTGATGTACCTTCGGTTGAAATGGAATAACCTAAAAATGATGCTTTACTAATATTTTTTATTCATTTGTCATTCCAACGTTTCTTAATCTATTTAAGACGATGTCGGTTTTCGTTTTAATTCCTTTTCATTAGAAGCTCCTATGCATATATCGTCTTGGTAATAAACCATATTTTTTATATCTTCTCCTAGAACCTGTTTGACGGCCCTTTGAAATATGGCGCTAACTGTTTTTATTCCATATGACTTCCTTCTCTATTTCATTAACCCTATGGCCTTATATATCGTCTTTACTTCATTAAAGTTATCGTCTATTAGTATTTGGCAGTTTGCCGTTTTCAAATCTATTTTTGTAAAAATGCTCATACCTGCCAGTGAATGAAATGCAACTTCTACATTAGATATAGAATATGAATCCGAGAAAATTTTGTGATTTACGCCTATTTTATAATCTCCACATATACGTATGTGTCCATCTGACTTTCTTAAAACTACAATGGGTGATGCCCACTTGCTACCCCCAGAGGGAACATGTTCAAGAAAGTCGTGTTCTATTAATTTTCGTAGTTTTGCTACTACTAATGGCAACAAATGTACTGGTAATTTTCGTACTTCATAATAAGAGGTGGGTAACATTTTCTTTTAATTTTAAACTCGCGTTACAGTTTTTTAACTTTCTGGTTTTTTTTTTCCATTTTTATCTCATTAATTAATTTCGTAAAATTTATGTTAATGATGTGGACCCAGGATGGAACTACGAAAAGACAACTCGGAACACGGTATAAGTTTAAAGATATATTAAAGTAACAAGATACAGAGAAAAGTGGTGGCGTAAGCTAGGCTTACTTGTCAGTCGAATATCGGTAGAGTATCCAATATTTCACGAAAGTACTTGGCTCTCGATTAATATAGAATTCAGAAGAGTCTATGAATGGTAACGGTCCCATAACAGTTAAGCACATCGTTTCCAAGAAGTCTGTGATTCTTTTTACAAGTTGTGACAATTATAGGTATTACTTCAAATTTATCATCTAACTCCAAGGAATCTTCAAAGTACCCTATAGATTTTATGACCGACCTATCAAATTGGCGGAGTTGTAAACTGCTATTTCTTAAAATTGGCTTTCCAATGCGTTCCCAGAAATTTCTTGGTATAAGCATTTCCTTACTGCCTGTATCCATTTGTATATCCAAATCGAAGTTGTTGATTTTAACCTTTTAGTATAAAATCTTTTTCTATTTTTCAATTTTTTGCTACCTTCTTGTTTTTGTTTTTTACTGTAAAGACTTCCGTATTTGTTTCGTTATCTTTAACTCTTTCAATGTTTTTTTTTTTTTTTTGAATTTGCATAATGCTTGAAAATGGATTTTTTAAAATCAATTTGTACAAGTTTTCTCAAGTGCTGGGCATTTTCCCTTTTTATTTCATGTTCACTTTCACAATACGAACATTTTTTAAATCTTTTTTAACATGTAAGTATCTGCGAATATTTGTTCGCTGGGTTAACTTTTATCACGGTTGTATTACTGTATTAATTCTTGTTGCTGTATAAAGTCAATGTAGTCATTTAAAGACCTATTTTCTATTTGTAGTTGTTCCATTATTTTATATCGCTGTGATGCATTGTACATACCTTCAATTAAGCTTAATTGAATTAAGTTCTCTTCAGTCGTCTGTTCTTCTCGTTCAAGTTTTTCCAGCTCGCAATATCTACTCGCATTTTGTAGACTGTGTAGATATTTTATGATTGGTTCGTCAATTTCTTGTTTCATCGACATGAACTTTTCTTGGGCCTCATATTTCTTCTTATGATCTGACTTATTTTTTCAAAAGTCAGGCCTTCCAGGTTTGTGGGATATGCCATAGTAAAGACTTTTATTATCGCCTCGCATCCAGCAGTAGCCAAAGAAAGATCCCTAATTTAATTTTCTCCTTTTTCTTTGTCGTCTTTTAGCTTTTTAGTTCTTGCGCTCGCAGCAAAACATCGAAGCCACGTATCGACAAAATCGGGATCCTCAAGTAACAATTGGTATCCTATCAGTGACGCCATTGTTGTGATGTGCAAAGTTAGCTCTAGTAAATCGCTAATCAAGCTTATATTTGTCTCTGCCTCCCACCAGACAGAACTTGACACAGGGTCAAATGACCAGAAGGTTGAATTATAGTTGGGGTTAGGGGAGAGGAAGGTCGGGCAAGAGTCGAAGCTCCATCCCCTGCTTGACTATGCTGGTCATCGGTCCACTTAGTGCAATGTTGGCCTGATGAGCCTAGCTGGATATAGACCCAAACATGGGTCCAGGCTCAGACGCTTGATTATAGCTTAAACTACATAGCGAGGTCCAGTACAATACAAGGGTGTCAAAGGTGTCAATAATGCACATTAATTTACCAGTATCACTACATTAACTTTTATTTTAAAAGAATTGGAAAACTCTAATAAAAATCCCATAACACTGAAGTAGGACCAAATGAGAATTTTTAAAACGAATCACAAAAGAATCTTGGGACTTTTACTTAAAATATACTATTATATCTGGATTAAAAAGGAATTCTCAAAATCTTGAAAACTAATCACGATTATACCAAAACCAGGAAAAGACAAATTGTTGTATAGTCGCATACAACTATATTACGGAAACATACTCAAACATAATTTACGAACTTCAATGAACGAACGAACACACTTCTTTATAAAAATATACCTCTCACGCTTTATTCTCGAAAAGGTTGCGAAAGGGTTGATGTTGATTATGTGTGAGAGGTGAGTTGGAGACGGGGACAGACTGCTACATATTGACCCCAAAGTTTCTCTGACCATAGCAGCACTTCTTTCTCATCTTGGCTGGGCTGCTCAACCGTGGGTCACTGAGGGCCCAAGCCCTCTGTCTGCCGCTGGCTCTCAATTCGACACCTTGTCCCCAACTGACTCCAACTGCGACTGGAACTCGAACTGACTTGAACTGACTAACCCAAGCAGTCTGTGGCACCTGGTTATATAATTGTTTGACGTACACCTGCTTCCTGTGGGCGTACGCATCTGCACCCAATTCAACCACGTCCACAGATCATGGTGAACTTCCGATAATTTCGACCGGATACACCTGTTTTGCTTATTTGCACAGGTGCATTTCATGATTGACGGCTCGGTCGAGGGTCAGTATGTTACAAAATCGGATCCTGGAAATTACCGTCCAATTCTTTATCGAGCAGTCTATGCAATTGGATGACTAATAAACAGATTTACTGTGCAGTTTTCAAAGTAATCGAAAATGCCTAGACTACCAAGTCAACATAAAAACCTTGATTCGAGAAGCCTTTTGTAAGAGAACACGCCACAACTGTATTTTTTGATTTAGAATAACTCTTCAAGACGAACGGAAATTAACGCTATCATTAAAGAATTGTGAATTCCAACTAAAAGATAAACTACCAGAATTTATAGACAATTTTCACACTGGAATTTCAGAGTACGCAGAGATACTACTCTACCCAATATAAATAAACTTGAAGGTGTGCCATAAGGCAATATTTTGTCAACAACTTTGTCTAGTATTAAACAAACAGTATAAAAAAGGAATTTCTTTCTGATATAAATGGATCACTGTATGTGGATGATTGTACAACAAGCCATCGTTTTAAATTGCAATAAAGCATCAAAAAATTAACAAATGAGAAACAAAGACGATTTTAAATTTTTTAAAGTAAAAACAATTTCCATGTCAGTATCAAACGCAAATTATGTAACGATCCAAAATTTCAACTTGAAAGTGAAGATATTACCGTAATCTACAAATGTAAATTTTTGAGAATAATCTTCGATAAAAAAATTATTTCACACAAACTATGCAAAACGAATATGCAATAAAGCATTTTAGCTTTGGTGTGTTGTAGCTGGAGAGACTGACGGGCAAACACTTTTAAAACAATACAGATAACTAGTTCGATCGAAAATAGACAACGGAAACTTAGTTTACTAATCAGCAAGAAAATCCTATCACAAAATTCTGATTCTTACTTTTACACAAGCCTAAGACTAACACTAGCATCATTCAGAACTTTCCCAGTTATTTGCTAAAGCAAATGAAACCCCTTCAAATCTTAGATATAAGCTTTCAAGTTAGTGTTTCAATATTGTACAAAATTTAAAGCAAATCCCAACAACGACGCATATGACAGCATCTTCAAACAAAAATACAGGAAATTATTACAAAAAAAAAAAAAAAGAAAAGCCATCAAAACCTTTGGACTTCGAATGGAATCCATTAGCGAAGAAACAAAAACAATAAGAAAAATCCATAAAATATTTCTAAAAATACCACCTTGGAACATAAAAGTCCCCAAAACAGATTTAAGTCTGCAAATACAATAAAGAGAAAACACATCCTCTAACTTACGAGGAAAAATTTGAACAAATCAAAGAGAATTTTCCTGAATACACACACGTCTTCACAGACGGATCAGAACAAATGCAACAAGCAGTGCAGCCATACATGATAAAAAAAATTTAAAAAACATTTCTTGAGATGAAATCGAGTACCAAATCTAGTGCACAAATCTCCTAAAAATTGATGTTTTATTTGGAAGGTAGCACAACAAAATATGTAATTTTCTCAGTCAAAAGAAGCATAAAGAAATACATTTAACAAAAGTAGTTGAATTATTGGAACGGCTACACAAACAATAATCTATATGAAATCAAACCTATCATAGGTGATTCGGAATGTAGTTCTAGGAAAACTAGAAAGGAAGAACTGATACTCTCCAGATTACGCACAGGTCATACTTTCCTCAACTCAGTCGTATTTCCTCAAAGGTGAAAATCAACCAGCATGCATTGCATGCCAACTTCCTCTGACAGTGAAACATACCCAAACTAAACGCATTCAACTTCCTGTCGATAAGTTATCAACGTTAATGTTTTCAAAAACTTTCTTAATGTTTTTCTCTAAGTAATATTCTTTTCTTCATCATAATTATGTCGTGCTGGTAGCACGGATATTCCTGACCCTCTCTCGCCACTTCTCCCTATCGTTCATCACCTCAGGCAGGTCTTCTGGACAATATCCTGTATCCTCACATAGTTGCTGAATGTATGTTCGTGCTGGTCGTCCTGCTTTTGCACGGCCATGTGTGAGGATCCATAGGAGTACATCACTTATGAGTTCGTCTCTGCTTCTCCAGCAGTGTCCTGCATGTCTGGTTCGTCTAACTTGAATAGTTTTCGTGATAGGAGGCAGGTGGCCGTACAGTTGGTGTCTTGTGGGGTGTTGCCGCCAGGACTTGTTCAAGATTGCTCGCAGCATTCTTGTGTAATTGCCGTCTAGCTTCTTCTCCAGCCGTTTTGTTAGAGTCCATGTAGTGCATCTATATAGCAGTATCGATGTGACCGCTGCCTGGAAGAAACTGCGTTTCATTTTATCGGTTAGGTCTGATTTCCATATAATCGATAGCCTATTGATAGCTGTCCATGCCTTCGTTAACCTCGTGTCGATGTCCTTTTCGGTTGATGCGACGCTGCTTCCTAGGTAAGTGAATTTGTCTACTATTTTAAGAGGGGTTCCGTCTAGAGTGGAGATGTCCCCCGTTTGATTATAGCACATATATTCCGTTTTGTGTGCATTGACATAGAGGCCTATGCCTGCAGCTGCTCGTTCCAAACTATGCAGTAGTGTTTCGGCTTGGTTGGGTGTATTCGCTATGTCATCGGCGTAGTCGGCGTCGGTAATTGTTTTTGCGGGGTACCTTCTGCTTCTTTTCTTTGTCAGCTCGAAGCCGTTCTCTCTGATTTTGTCAATCGATGTTCTAAGTACGTAGTCTAGACAAATGATAAAGAGGTATGGAGCTAGCGTGTCCCCTTGTAGTACTCCTGCTACAATGTCGAAGAATTCTGTGTCTCCAACTGGTGATCTTACTTTTACTTTGGTGTTTCTATAGAGAATCGTTATTGCTGCTACGGTTTCTTTAGGTATGCCGTACGCTAGTAGGATTTGTTCCATCTTTCCTCTGTGAATGGAATCGAAGGCCTTGGTAAAGTCGACAAATATTAATGTCGCTTGTAGGTTTTTTGCCCGTACACCTTCAAGAATTCTACGGATGGTTAATATTTGTGAGGTCGTGGATCTATTTCTTCGGAAGCCATTTTGGTTTTTCCTAAGTATGTTATCGATTTTGGGTTCAATGCGGTTTCGTAGCAGGACATTGTAGATTTTGGCTGCTATGGATGTAAGTGTTATGCCTCGGTAGTTTTTGGCTAATCCGAGGTCACCCTTTTTGGGGAAGGGGAGGATGCATCCCTTCATCCATCTATCTATCGGATTTTGATTATATACTGCGTTCGTATTCACACGAAAATGTAGGTGGGGGGTCGTCCTCGTGGTATAATGGTTAAAGCGAAGGACTACAGAATCGAAGTAAGTGAGTTCGAACTATTACGTTCACGTTTGAACAATTACCCTTGAAAAAATTATGAACCCTCTTATCCTCCCAGTTATGGCTTAAATAGTACCACTACTATTTTTCTAGAAGAATAGCCAGGGCATTAAATAGCCAACAAAGGTTAATATGCCATTAAACAGAGAAACTAAACTAAACGAAAATATATATAATTTTTTTCTTTTATTACTTTAAAAATTATTTACAAAGGTTTTTATAGTTATAGAAAAACATTAGAATTGTTTTAATCTTTATAATAAAAGTTTTGACAGTGCTTAAAAATTGATCCGATGATTAAAAACTTTCTAATAGTTATAAAGAAAAATTAATTGTTATTAGAAACTTTTTCAAATATCGTAAAACATTTTTAGTTTTGGAAAACATTCGGCATAAAATAACGCAACAAAGGTGGATAAATTAATTGAAAAAATATTCTAATTGCATAAATTCTAAAAAAGAACCACGCTGAGTTGCTCCTCAAATCGATTACTTTCCACAATGTCAAAATAAAATCATACCCTCAAATTCCTCAACTCTCCAAGAGGAGTAGTAAAATGCAAAAAAAATATCTGTCTTTCTGCACTGTAAAGGAAATTCTTTAAATCTCAAAAGCCAAGTGTCAGAGGTCAAGACAGTGATCTTCAGAAAGGAAGAACAAACAACAAACACTCACATCTAAATCATGTGAGCCCAATCGTCTGGGGCAGTATAATACACCGACTGCATCTCTGCAGAGGAGTAAAATCCTCACCCAACGAGTGTTCTGGACACGACCTTAAACAATCTGATGATGAGGCTCCAGTAATACAGGAGCTTTGGGGAATGTATAGTACTCCTTCATTGCCAATGCTCCCTGGTCCCTCTGGCCGGAGTGGTAGCAGCTGAGAGCGTCCTATCTATGGGGCAAATGGAACAGTTTAACATTTAAACTGTGTGCAAACAAATTACTGATAACAAATTGAGTTATTAAAAATAGAACTCTTTGACCATTTAACGATGTGTACACAAATGACTGTTTAATTGAAATGTTAGTGATACATAGCAATACTTGGAACCATTTAACTGTGAGCAACCGAACGACTGAAAACGAATATTGAATAGAATTATTGGTGTTGACTTGGAATACTTGCAACCGTTTAACTGTGTACAAAAATTGAATTATTGGTATTACATAACAATACTTGGAACAATTCGACTGTGTATAAACAAATGAGCTCTGCTTGTTTAGTAAACTACTAGTTAGATAACTTTTTAATCATATACATTTAATATATACATTTATAAACAGGATTTGACGTTAAATAACCTATAAGGGTTGATAAGCCATAAAAACTAATCAACCTACCGGATGGAAAAGTACATTCCGAACCCTCTGAGATGTTACAATTGCTAGAAGTTCGGACCCCATGAGAACCGCAGCACAAGAACCCCAATATGCAAGCAATGTGGACTGAATATTTCTAACCGCACAGATGAAACTTTTTAAAAGTTGAGGCACGAAAACAGTTGGGGGATCATGCTGCAGACTCTTTCTCCCTTTTCCAAATCTCGAAAGCTCTAGAGGTAACAACTAAAGTTTAGTATACCTGAGATATAGCTTTCTCGGAAGCACGTCAGATTGTAAAAACCAACTCACAGCTAAGGAGGTTATGAGCAGTCATGTCCAAGACTTGGAGATCACATCTTTGGTTCCATTTTAGGCGAATGCTGCTTAGGCCCTGGCAGGTATTCCAACTCAAGAATTCCAAAAATGCACTTGACTAGTCGAGAAACTTCTCGGGCTAAAGCAGGACGATCTGCCAGTTTTTCTGAGAGATTTGCCAGCGTCTATGCCGCAAACTAAAAAAAGTAAAGCAAAAACAACCTTCTACAGGAAAATAGAAGAGAACAGCAATTCCATTGCCCATTCAATCAACAAAATAACTAAATACAAAACCTTCAAGCAAAACAAGAACAACAAAAAGAAAAATATCCCCAATACGACCACCCACTTCAACAGACACTTCTCCAGACAAAAACAAAAACAAAAATCCAAAGACAAACAAATAACTTCCACCGAATAAAAAAAAGCAAGACACTTTGTTTATTTTTTCTATGTAGTAGTAATGCCACGTACATTCTTACCTCGAAGAAACAGAAGGTGTGCTCTCTCTGCTACCGGCACGCGGAAACCAGAAGATGAAAAGGACGCAAGAGGTGTGACTTGTTTTATGGAGGAGAACGTGATAAGCCCATGTGAAGTGGTGAGATTTGATGAATATAAAAGAAACTAAGTTTGAAGTGGAAGGGAGCAGCATTTTGCTTATGTCTGATTGGTGAATAGCCATCAGTTCATTTTGCATGTTAAGTAAGTTGACTACCGCCCAATAGGTTGATTCGACTAGACTTCTAAAACGAAGAAGATTCTGATAACCTGAATTTATTTCTTGTTTCTAGGTTTCCAGAGAACAGTCCTCAACTACATAAACCTAAATCCAAAAGAAACAAGCCACTACACAACTCAGACCAGAAATCAATTATGAACCACGGAATAATTTCGAGGAACTATCGTGGGATCAAAGACAATAGGAATGAAGTGCGCTTATTGTTGAAAGACCTAGGGTCCGCCATCATCTACCTTCCAGAAATATTCCTCAATTCAAACACACATTAAAATTTAAAATTTTGAAATCTACAATTATACACACCTTGCAGGTCACAGGATTTCTGGAAGTGTCTCAATCATAATAAAGAATCACATAGCCCAAAACAAAATCAACCTCAACACTGGACTCCAGGCAATTGCTGGCAAAAAATGATTTATATCTGATCATTATATATCCTTCTATTCTACGTGATCCGATTAATGAAAAGGGAAGCAACAATACATTACAGCTACAACGCATATCTTATATTCTACTAGGCAATTTTAACAGCCACACTACCATAAGGGAATATAAAACCAAAAGGGCAGAACATTGGAAAACATTAGTAATAACAACCCCTGTCTCTTCAACATAAAATCTCGAACGCATCTTGATTCATCTTCTACAACCTACTCAGCCATATATTTATCAATCTCCGACCCCTCAATTTTTCTTAATTTCTCTTGGAGAGTGTATTAGGATACGCGCAGAAGCAACAATTTCCCAACTGTGATTGAAATCGTCCGCTTTCATGAAGAAGACATTCCTCAATGGAAACTAAGACACAGAGATCAAAGCTCTTTTCTGTTAGCTTGGTTCAAACACCTCATATAAAAATCACACCACTTACTTTGCCGACCTCTTCACACAAAATCTGATCTCAATGACAAAAGGTGTATTCCACAAAACCCAACTTCTTACAACCGGGCAAACTGTGGTTCAACCAAGAATGTAGAGAGGATATTCGGCTACAATGCGTAACTTTGCGAAAATTCTACACTAAACCCACAAACTCTAATTTCCTCTTTTAAAGATTCTACAGAACACTACCCTGTCGGCTGGGGCTGTAGAATACGCCAACTGCACCTCTGCAGAGATGTAACTCCCCCGTCTTCAAACAGGCCACCTGTTGGCCATGGGTGTTGATCCATAATGCTTTAGGACAGGATCCTCGTAACTTAACAGTCTTTGACCCAGAAAATCGAGGGGTCAAGTAACTTTAAAAATATCACTTAGGCCCTTACTGGATTTGACGGGGGTGAGATCGGCCCTAACCAGTCCTTCGGCAGCCCAGTCGGCTAGAGCCGTAGAATACAGAAACTGCATCTCTGCCAAGGGGTGGCATCCTTCCCCTACGAATGTCCTATATATGACATAAAACAATCTAATCGTGAGACTCAAGTCCGGGAGCTCCGGGAAATGAGGAGTACACCTTCAATAGTATTACTCCCAGGTCCACTTTAACACATATATGAGACTCTATCAGGTACTACCACTCTCAGTCAAATAGAACTTTTTCACCAGTTAACTGTGTGTAAACAAATTGCTGATGTTAACTTAGACTGTTAGTGTTACATAGCAATAATTGAATCCATTTAACTGGGTGCAAACGAATGTGTACTGTTGAATAGAATTATAAGTGTCCAAAAATTACCTGAAACTTTTTATCTGTGTACAAATAAAACTTAGAGCAAACAATACTTGCAAACACCTCTACTGTGTACAAACAAATGATTAATATGAAATAGAATTATTAGTTTTACATAACAATACTTAAACTATTTAACTGTGTGCCATCAATAGCAAACACATTATCTCTTATTCATTTAAAATTATGATTATCAATAAACAATTCACTTACGAATCATTTAACTATATGCAAACAAATGACTAATGTTAGTGTTATGGGGACATATCCTACCATACCCCAAAGATGGACTGGTCCAACCTAAACATATTCTCCGAGCTTAGCTCGCACGGGGTAGACAACTTCTCGTTCCTTACGAGACATTTGACAGACGGACTGCAAGCCGAGCACGGCTAGTACTTCCTTTGTATGACATCCTTTTTCTGCTAATACAATAACGTTTATCTATCACCAGTTGTTTGGGTTTTTCTTCCACCGTCTTATCTGAAGACCACAACAGTTAGATTGAATTGTTAGTTTTAAGTAGCAATACTTTGTGTATACATATACAAGATGGGATTTGTAAACAGAATTTTGCCTAAAATAACCTACAACTGTTGATATGCCATAAAACCCAACCAACCAACTGTGATGGACGGTGGAGCACAGTAACAGCGAAGAATAAACACTGCTTATGGCTTCTTCAAATTAAAAAGACCAACTCAAAGACTGATTTGGAGAATTGTTTTGTAAAGTTCCTAAGATTCAGAGTACTTGAATGTTTAGAAGAAACTTACCGAGTAAAATTATCTCCTTTCTTAATAAAGAATATTATTTCAATCAAAAAACCCTTCAGACTGTCAAAAATACAAAAAAATACAGGAATTTGTTGGTTGAGGTGGACAAATGGAGACCTACCGAAAATATGCTCAAAATGAAGACATTTTATACTATAAAATGGAAAGGGTGTCTGCATGAGAGACTTAACACCAGAAAAGAGTTATAAAAACAGGGAGATGTCCTTGGCTACATAAGAAGAAATAACAGCAGGCTTGGGAAAGCAAGGAGTCACAGACTACAAAATAATTACCATCAGAAGGCGTGCAGAGGAAATCAAGACAAATATATATTAAGCTTCAATTACTCTAAAATACCCAAAGAAGTAAAAATTTGATATTGCTTCGAGAGGAGGAAACAATACATCCTTCACCCTTGGGGTACTTGAAATTTCAAAGGTATGACTACCACAATAGGTATTGAAGATGACGTCAGAAGGTGGAAGGTATGGCGAAAAAGACCCAGACCACACGGAGGAAAAATTGACCAAACGAAACTAAATTTCCAAACAGTCAACAAAACCCCCTCATTTCCTCAACATTTTGTGATAAATGCAAAACAGGAAAATACTTGAAGTAAAGTATAAACAAAATGTGACTTTTTGAAGCTACGAGGATAATATGGTCCATCATGGGAGAACACTTACGCCTCTGTAGCACGGAGGATGATCCCCATCAGAAATTGTAACCAACCAGATAATTACAGAGCTCTCGACGAGAAACTAATCTAATTGGTCAATCATTTGCTTCCAAAGTTTCATGAGTAGCTGAAAAACATACACTTAGCAGAAATAATTCAAGAAAAAGCAAAAACTAAACTAAAAGAAATTACAACAACCAAAGAAAGAATCCAATGAAATAACCAACGAAAAATATGCACCAAATCTACCACTCAAACAAAAACCTCCAAAAAGTACAAAATCCCCTACAAATCAAACGTCACAGAAATCTCCAATCGTCTACAAAAAAAACTACTGAGTCAAAATAAAAAAAACTTGTCTCTAAAAAAATCAAAAACTTATCAAACAAAACCAGGAAGCACATTTAAACTACATCCAGTCAACTCGATGGAGACCCCTCAACATCAAGAACGAAATCCCCTAAAAGAATAAACAATGCAATTCCCAGAAATCAACCTAATCTATAAATAGATCCTATTGTACAGAAAGAATGTACACTGAAACTAACATGATTACAAACCTGAACCTAGAAGATATGTATTTTCATTTCTGTGCCAATTCCGATTGACTTCAGATAAACTTAATCTTCCATCGCTATAAAAGAAAATAAAGTTATTTAAAGAATTAGGATCAAAAATAATGCAATGCTTAAAACCACTTAACTGTGTGCAAATAAATGAGCTTTAACTCGTTTAAAAAGTTACCTCTAAACCAGTCACTTAAAAACTATATATTTTATAAACAAAATTTTGCATTGAATAACTATCAAAAGTTGATATGCCATTAAAACAAAGAACAAAACCTTCGAAAGTATTTCGGCATTTGTATATTTATCACAGTCCATTCTAATCAATGAAAGTGTTACAGCTGAATATCGTGCTATTCTCGCGTAATAATCAATCTGAACGATTTGTCGGTCCTATCAATGGGTCAAATATTTAAATGATTTCAAGTATAGTAAATGATAAAACAGTTCTTTGTACATACAAATGAGATCTAGCTCGTTCAAAAAATGTTTATACGTGATTTTAAGTGAATAGTTTGATGATTATCTAATGCCAAATCTTGTTACCTACAAAGCTTGATATGCCATTAAACTAAATATACTAACCTAATCATTATTAACCACGGAAGTGAAACCTGAAATAATAACCATAACTTTTGGGGTTATTTTATATCAAAGACGTTTTTAGTTTTGTTGTTGGTTGGTTGGTTGGTTGGTTGGTTTGATTTTATGGCATATCAACCTTTGTAGGTTATTTAACGCCAAATCCATTTTATGTAAATAATCAGTTCTATTTAAAACAATTCAGTTTAGCATGAGTACACAGTTTAATTGTCAAAAATATTTCTATTTCAAGTTATTCAGTTCATTCAAACAGTTCTAATTCGGCAAATTCAGTTTAGTATAAGTATATATTTTGTTTACACACAGTTAAATGTCAAAACAGTTCTATGTAAAACAAATAAATTTAGTGTAAATACAGTTTCAATGTCAAAAAACAGTTCTATTTCAAATAATTTAGTTTAACATAAGCAGGCAGTTTAAATGTGAGTACAGTTTAATAGTCAAAAACATTTCTATTTCAAGCAATTCAGTTTAGTCAAATAGTTCAGTTTAGCATAACTATGCCGTTAGTTCTATTTAACCCATAGATAGGGCCCTATCAGGTGCTACCTAGCCGGGCCAGAGTGGACCTGGGAGCGATGGCAATGAAGGGGTGCTTTGTATTCCCCAAAACTCCAGCATTACTGGAACCTCACCATCAGATTGCTTAGTGTCATATCCAGGACAGTCGTTGGGGGAGTCTTACCCCTCTGCAGAGAAGCAGTAAGTGTATTCTACAGCCCCCCACCCAGCCGACTGGACGATTTGCTTTTGTTTCTTTGTGGGGTGACTTGCCGTAAAACCTAACCAACCAGCAAAGCGGGGTGTTATATTTCATCTATGGGTCAAATAGAACAAGTATCCTGGGTATGACATTCAACGGTATCTAGTAGTGAGGCTCCAGTCTAGTAGCCTTGGGGAATGTGGAGTACCCCTTCTTTGCCATTACTCCAAAATCCACTCTGACCTGGAGTATTGTCCTGGATATGATACTAAACTATCTGATGGTGTGGTTCCAATGCTTGATCTCAGAGAAATGTGGAGTACACCTTCATTGCCCTCTTTGTGGGTTGGGACAGTAGAACACACCGACTGTATCTCTGCAGAAGGGTACTATTTACCCAACCCCTCCGCTCGGGCAGGATATGACACAAGGTCAATTTTTAAGCGGAGTTTAACAGGTTTGAATTCAGAGTTTTCCTTCTCCTAGACTAGTTGCCTAACCAAGGCTGAAGAACCTAGTCTGTCCTACTATTTACCCATAGCTGGAGGGAGAATAATTGGATCCATACCTTCCCCAAGGGTATTAGTGCTATGTGAAATGCAATCAGTCTCGTCTAGGATTTGAACTCGTGTCGCCGTGTCCATTTCCTACGACGATAACGACTAAACCACGGGCACCTCCTCTCTGCAGAAGGGTAAGACTCCACCAACGTGGCCACCTGTTAGCTGTGGGTGGCGACCTGTGATGCCTAAAGACGGGATCCTAGTGGTTAGGCAGTCCTGGACTCGGTCAAGTAATTTGCAACTCACCATTTTGACCCCTTACTGGCCTGGACGAGCCGTCGAACCGGTCCATCCGATCAATCCACTGTTTGCATCAAGCCCTAGCACATATATATATATTTTGTCCCGACTGTATTCTGCAATCTGGACTAGTGGCAAATTCCCAACCCTTTTTATCTTTTGAGTGCTAGAAGGCAGTGACTGAGGGCCAATTACGTCGAGAGAATAGTGATATGACCACTGCTAAATTACATGAAAACCTGAAATTGGCAAAGGATCGAAACCCTACCCCCAACTTGAATATACTGATAGTATATCCCCGTCTCAACTAAGGCGAATTGGTTTCCCCTTTGGTAAATTCCCAATACAAGGTACATTCCATAATGAGTGGTGGAGCCCAACTACAGCGAAAAATAAACATTATTTATGGCTTTTTCGAAGAAAAAACCCAAAAAGGAATCTTTCGGATTCAGAAAATGAGGTGACAGACTTCTCTAGATTCACTGTCATTGAATCTTTGGCAAAGATCTACCTACCTTAATTCTTTCCTCTTTTAATAAAAAAATGATCTCTCAAAGCGTCACGCCTAGAACTGTGAAAAATTAACTTGTGAAAGTCGACAGACGGAGGCAGGCTGAAAACAACCTCCAAAGGAATACCTTCCACACGACAAAGTGTAAATCCTATCAACATTAAAAATTTTACATTTCGAAAAGGAACATCATAAATATGGAGCTGTCCTTAGCTACAACGAGGGAGATAATAGCAGCTCGAGAAAAACAAGGAATCACAGACTTCAGAAGAATTATAATCAGAAAAAGCATAAAGGGAATCCAGAATAACACAGACCTTCTGACTTTAATCAACCCAAAATTCCCCCGAAAGGAAAAACCAGGTATTGCCTTGAGAGGGTGCAGCAATACATCCCATCACCCCTGAAATGCTTCAGATGTCGAAAATATGGCCACCACAGGGAAGGTTTCAGAGGACGTCAGACATGTGCAAGATGCATCGAAAAGAACCCGGATCACAGTAAAAGCAGTAAAATACACCGGCTGCTTCTCTATAGAGGGGTAAGACATCTCTCAGTGAGTGTCCTGGATATAGTACTAAATCATCTGATGGCAAGTCCCTGGAGCTTTAGGAAATGTGGAGTACCCCTTCATTACCATTGCTCCCAGGTCCACTCTGGTCTAGAGTGGTAGCACCTGATAGGGTCCTATCTATGAGTCAAATAGAACTGTTTGACATCTGAACTCTGTGCACCCAAATGCACATAAGTGACCTTTTTAGAGGCTAGGAGAATAGTAGGGTCCTATATGGGAGATAACACTTACGCTGCTGTTATACATCGGCCGGACCCAATCAGACAAAGCAATCAAGTGAACAAACACAGAGCTCTCCAGGAGAAACTGATCCAATTAGAAACAAATGACTAACCAAAGTTTCAGGTGCACCTGAAAAAACCTACACTCAACAGAAATTCAGTAAACAGAAGCACAAAGTCAACAAAAAGAAATCACAACAAATAAAGAGAAATCCAATGAAAAAATCATAGGAAAAACCTACCCAAAATCTAGCGCTCAAACACAAAACATTCCTAAAAATAGAAAGTCTCAAACAAAACAAAGTTCTGATAGATCTCTAGTCCCTCCGCCAAAAACCGTCAAAGACAGACTAAAAAAACTTGTCTCAAACTGCGCTGAGCATCTCAACGTCAAGAACAAAATCACCAAAAAGAATTAATAAACAATGCAATGCTTATGAATTAACCAAATTCATAAATAAATTCTATTGTATAGAAAGGATGAATTGTGAGATTGACCACGAAATTGCAAACCTCAATCGAAATGATATAAAGTGTATCTGATAAATGCGATACTTGAAACCATTTAAATGCAAACTATATGCATTCAATATATAGATATCTTTATAAATAGGATTTGGCATTTATAGACCTACAAAGGTTGATATGCTATAAATATCAACCATTTAACTGCGTGTAAATAAAACTATTATTGGATAGGTTTTTTTAAAAAATGTTACCGACAAACTATTCGCTTACAAATCGTATATATAATATATATATATATATATTAGGAGGGTTTCGTTTAATAACCTAGAAAAATTGACATGCTAAAACACACTACCAAATCTACACAACCAAATTTTCACAGCCATAACTCCCAGGCCCACTCTGTTGTTAAATGGTCAAACAGTTCTATTTGAGACACTGTATGCAAATGAAGGACTGAGGTGAAGTTAAATGGTTCCAAATATTTTGCTATACAACACTAACAATTCAATTGTATGTAAACAAAGGAATAGTGTTGAATAGAATTACTTGTGTTGATTAGCAATACTTAAAATCCTTTAACTGTTTACTTGGGGGTGTCCTCGTGGTGTAATGGTTAAAACAATGGACTGCGGAATCGTAGTAAGCAAGTTCCAGTCGCGCTATTATGTTCACTTTGGGACAAATACCCTTGGGAAAGGTATGAACCCCCTTATCCTCCCAGCTATGGGTTAAATAGTGCCACTACTGTTCTTCAAGGAGAATGGCTTTGGCATTAAATGACCTGAAAGGGTTGATATGCCATTAAACAAAGAAACCAAACCAAACCAAACCTTAACTGTGTACTTAAATTTAGTTATTGGTATCACATAGCAGTAATTAGAATCATTTGACACTGTGCAAATGGATGAATAGAGGTAAATAGAATTTTTACTTTTAAAAAGTATTACTTGGAGTAACTTCACTCTGTTTAAACAAAGGGTAAATAGAATTATTAATGTTAGATAACAATACTTGAAACCATTTAACTATATGCAAACATATCAGCTCTAACATTTAAAAAAATAAAATTACCTTCAGACAATTCACTTATAAATCATATGTATATACATTTTCCAAACAAATGATAAATGTTGAATTAAATGGTTTCAAGTATTGCTATGTAACACAAATAATTCTATTTGATATTAATCATTTGTTTGCACACAGTTAAATTGTTAACGTTAGATAGAAATACTTGAAGCTATATATCTTTTCACAAACAAATGAGCGCTTGCTCGTTCAAAAATTGTTGTATATTGACCTCCGACCCGGCCGGGCTGTCAAAATAGGAAATACACCTGTGTAAATAACAGGTGCATCCGGTCGAGGAATATCAGAATATAACCTTGACCGTGGACGGGTTGAATGAGTGCGATTTGTGACGCCCACAAGAAGAAGGTGGACGTTGAACTATTATATAACTCAGTGCACAGGAAGTTCAATCAGTTGGAGATAAGATGCGGTAGAGAAAACCAGCACCCAGCAGAGTGGGCTCCCAGGCCCCCGGTTGAGCAGCTCAGGAGAACGGGAGAGAAACACTCTTATGGCCATATGAGTGGGGGTCAATATGTTGGAGTTTTGTTCGGTCTCCAACTCCCTCTCACACACAACCCTTTCAAATAAAGAACTGTGTCGCTCGTCTTTATTGTGTCGTCGTTATGATTCTGCATGCATATGTGTTTGTATAGTTGGTCATGGCTATACCACAAAATGTTCTTTTCAAACTCTGCGTTTACAAATCATATACATTTAATATATATGTATAAACAAGATTTGGAATAAAATAATCTACAAGAGTCAATATTCTATAAAACTCAAACAACCAACAATACCTACTGCAGAAGCCGCTCTGTCAGCTGGGGCTGTAGAATACGCTGACTGCGTAACCCCACCACACACACAATGGGGTCACCTGTTTACCGTGAGTAGCGACTTGTAAGGCGCTAGGGCGGGATTCTGATGGTTGAGCAGTCATTGATCCGGTGATAGAGCGGTCAATGACTTGCAACACACCACTTTGGCCCTTACGTGGTACGACGGGCGGTCGGATAGGCCTGATTCGATCAATAGGCTGGCCATGTCAATCCCTAGCACCTATATGTTTATCTCGACCGTAATTTTAAATTTATACTTGCAGCAAGTTCCCAACCCTTGTCTTTTAGGAACTATAAGTTGGTGACTGAGGGTCACTTGCGTTGATAGAATAGGAATTTGACCAGTGCTGAGAACCTGAAATTGGCAACGGCTCGAAAACCAACCAATAGCTCGAGTATACTGGTCATGTATCTCCGTCTCAAACAAGACAAATGGGTTTCCCCCTTGGTACATTCCCAACACAAGTTGCATAGTGAATGGTGGAGCATAGAGCAGCGAAAATATACTGTGGCGTCTTCAAATAAAAAACTAAACGAAACCTGTCAGAATCAGACTCATCGAATGAGGCAACAGACTTTCCCAGATTCATTGTTGTTGAATCTTTGAAGGAGATCTGCCAACCCAAATTCTCGCCTTTCCTCATAGAAAAAGTTATTTCTACAAGGGCTACTACGAAAACTGTTAAGAAAACTAGGAACGGAAACTCGCTAGTCGAGGTGGACAGCTGGAGGCAGGTATAAAGCATATTCAAAATGAAAACTTTTCATACGACAAAATGAAGGGACTACCCGCATGAGAAACTCAACATTTTCAAAGGAGTTATGAGGAGTAAGGAATTGGAATTGGCTACAAAAGAGGAGATAGGATCAGCCCTGATAAAACAGGGGGTTACAAATATAAGAAGCATCTCCCTCAGAAAAGGCGAAAAACGAATCCACGTCAACAATTACATCCTGAAATTTAATCAGCCCCATAATCCCAAGAAGGTGAATATCAGCTATTGTCTTAAGAGAGTTAAGCAGTACGTCCCTGCTCCCCCAAGTTTCTTTAAATGTCAAAAATATGAACATCGCAGGGAAGACTGTAGAGGACGACAGACATGCGCCAAATGCAGCGAAAAGGACCCGGACCACTTGGAGGAAGATAGCATGAAACAATTTAGATATGCGAACTGTCGACAGGATCACCCTGCTTACATAAGATCTTGTGATGTTTACAAAAAAGAAAACGAAATACTTGAAGTGAAGCACAAAAGGAATGTGTCTTTTCTAGAAGCCTGGAAAATTGTTGGGAGAAAACAGCTATTCCTCTTTTGCATGGAGGGCAGATACAACCAATGAAGACAACAAATATAGAACACTCGTGGAGAAATTAATCCAGTTAGAAGCAAATGGTAGGCCAAAGTTTCAGGAGCACCTGAAAAAACTACACTCGGCCGAATTTTACCAAGCACTAGCTCAGCGACAAGTTGGGAATGGGGAAAGATGCAATGTTGTTGTTAAAACAAAAACACACGTACGATCTACCACTCCAACACCAACTACTTCTAAAAGTGCAAAATCTCCAACAAAACAGCCATTACATAAGTCACTAATCCATCCACCAAAAAGCATTAAAGACAGACTAAAAAAACTTGTCTCCCAGAAGACCTTAACAACTTAAACAAAAATCAAAGCTCCTATTAGCCAAGTTGCAAAAATACAGATGAACACCAAAGTGAACAAGGAAAGACCATTCAAAATGCCCTCGAGAACGAAGTCGCCTATAAGAACCAAAAAGTGCAATGCTTAGGGGTCAACAAAATCTATAGTATTGAAAGTATGGATAGCGACACAGACCACGTAGTTGCCAGCCTTAATCTTGAAGAAATAATCAATAACTACAATACTTGAAACCATTTCACCTTTTAAATTGTTAATCTCTTACATATCATACATATCTATTTAAATGTGTGCAAACAAATGACTGATGTTAAATTCTTACTGTTACATAGAAACTCAAGAAATCATTTAACTGTGAGCAAAAAAAAATGAGGAAAAATTAATGGAATGGTTCATATAGGATTGAAATACTTGAAATCATTTAACTGTACAGGAAAATGAGCTCAGGTCTGTTTAAAATGTTATAAGAAAAAATGTTCACACACCATATGTATTTAATATATGAATATAAACAGGATTTGTCATTGAACAATTTGCAATGCTTGATATGGCATGAAACCAAACCAACTTACGAAGAACTGGTTTTTGTAATATAATGGCCGAGGGATTTCGTTTTATATATCTTGCCTTTGTGTTTAATTAGGCTGAGAACCTTTCGGCTCAGCACATGGGTTAGTTAGGTGCAAACTTGAGCACAGGTGTTGACGAGCGCGCGGGGAGTATGTGTCGTTCACAGATGTCAAAATAAAAATCCCAGTGGGGATGTGACCAGGGATGTGAATGACGTCATGCATCGGAAGCGTGTGCGGAGGGTTTTGGGAGATTTGAAAAAGTCAGTAGTTGAGAACTACACTCCGAACTGGAAGGGTCGACTTTCGGGGCTCGCTGAGGCCACACAAATTTATGCGCTACGGGCGCCGCAAGTGATTGGGGGCATATGGAAAAATCATCATAGAAAGATTGTGCATCTCTCTTCCTTATGTCGAAACCTTTAACTCAAAGGTAATAAAAGGTTTCGTACCTGAACTAAGAAGTCGTTACGTGTTTTTCGTGTTTCGGGATTCCTATGTTCTATATATATATGTTATGAACATTCTATGTACGTTTCACATATCCATATTCATGTATGGGTATGTTACATTTTGACACTTGAACTGCGTACTTATGTTAAAGTCATCATCATCATATCACACTGCTAGCACGGATCTTCCTGACCCTCTCTCACCACCCGTCTTTGTTGTCCATCGCTCCTAGGATGTCTTCCAGGCTACATCCTCTATCGGCACAGAGCTGTTGTTTATAGGTTCTAGCTGGTCGTCCTACCTTGGCTCGTCCATGTGAAGAGGCCCACGGGAGTATATCGCTTATGAGTTCGTCCTTACTTCTCCGGGAGTGTCTCGCATGTCTGGTTCATCTAACTTGGATAGTTTTTGTGATGGGTGGAAGGTAGCCGTACAGCTGTTGTTTTGTAGGGTATTGCCTCTAGGACTTGTTCAATACAGCTTGCAGGATTCTTCTGTAATTTTCGTCAAGCCTTTTCTCCATACGTTTAGATAACGTCCATGTGGTGCATCCATATAGCAGTATCGACCCGACTGCTCCTTGGAAAAAACTGCGTTTTATTTTATCGTTGCAGACAATGTAGCAGAGATTCGGCTTGGGAGGGTGTATTTGCTAGAAGCATTATGTCATTGGCGTAACCTGCGTCCGTAATAGTTTGTGCTGGGTATCTTCTGCTTCTTTCCTTTGCCAGCTTAAAACTGTTTTCTTTCAGTAAATCTATAGACGTTATAAGCACATAGTCTTGGCAAATTATAAACAAGTATGGAGCTAATGCATCTCCTTGCAACACACCTGCTACAATATCGAAGTAGTCTGTGTCTCCATCCAGTGAGCAGCCTTTTACTTTCGTGTTTTTATATAGTATTATTATGACTGCGACGGTTTCTTTGGGGAGACCGTAGGCGAGAAATGTTTGCTCCGTCTTCTCTCTCTGTATGGAGTCAAACGCCTTGGAGAAGTTGACGAATAATATTGTAGCCTCAAGGTGTTTTTAACGTATACCAAGAATTAGACGGATAGTCAAAATTTGTGATGTCGTGGATAGATTTCATCGAAAGCCATTTTAGTTCTTCCTTAGTATTTTCTTAATTTTGGATTCTATGCGGTTGCTTTGTAGAGCATTGTAGATATTGGCCGCTATGGATGTAACGGTTATACTGTTGTGATGCTGGCAAAAGAAAGACACTGGGGACACAAAAAGATAGATAGAAAAACATATATATTCAAGCAACAGAAACAAGATAAAATCAACCGGGTCAGACAGTAGTTAGTTGATAGGAAGCTGAGAGTCCAGTCAGGTAGCGACTATTGTCCACTACGCAAGTGTTATCACACATGATTGTGTCACCTGGGTCTGGTCCGCCCTGGTGACACTCCGCTGACGTGTATTTATGGAGGAGAGTGAGTTCATTATGTAGGGAGTTCAACATATACCTCGGTAGTTCTTGGCAATGAACCATAAATAAGGACTCTCTGATGAATTAATAATTTTAAAGAATTAATATAAGTCCACAGTTACTTTATACTTAACTTAGTACATGCTGGAGGGGGAAATAATTTTTAGATACACTTTGGAAGCCATGGGTAGCAGCATCTTGGACGTAAAGGCAGACGAACTCAAAGACAGCATACCTCACAGATGCGGGGTTGACGAATCCCACGAGACAACGGCCAGGATCAAATAGTTCGATCGGGGAACTACTGCTGCTCATCCATTTGGGTGGCTTCTATAGATGAGTATAAAATATAGGTATCGAAAGATTACCATGACTCATACTCAAACCACTAGTCCAAACCGCATCGCTCTTCGCGCGTGTAAAAAAGAGGTGCATCCTGCTGTGGGTGGGGCCCTGGGTCCAGTGTTCGAAAAATAAGCTACAGAGCTCAAACTAAAACAAAAATTACTAAAATGAAAAAGCACAATACAAATAGCGACATTCAGTGTTAGAACATTAAATAGAATAGGCCAACTACCGGAACTGACAGCTTCTGTGATAGATCATAACAGACATAATATGCATACGAGAACACAGATACTTTCATAGTGAAGATATAAAATACCACAATACCGGCAATGGATTGACGTTTGTCTCGGCATCTGCATGGAAAAACTCTGTCAACGTCATGATAGGAGATGTAGGTATGCTTATAGGACCACGGGCCCTAAAATCACTTAATAGTAAGAAGAAAATACAACCGAGGATGATGGTAGACATATTTAATGACAACCCCAGCACAACAATCGTCTCATGCTACAGTTCTACCAATGTTAGAGACGAAACGGACCTCATCGCCTTCTATAACGAACTATCTTCCCTTGTTCGTAGCATTCCCAAACACAACATTCTAGTCATCGGCAGAGACATGAATGCCCAAATAGGTAAAAATGTAAACAACAAATTCAGTCTACACAACTTGTCAAACAGAAATAGGGAACATCTAAAAGATTTCACGCTAGAAAATAGATTAACATGCTTAAATACTAAATTCCAGAAAAGAAAGGGAAAACTATGGACCTATACCTACGCAAACAATGCTAAAGCAGAGAGAGAGTACATCCTCATAAATAAGAAATGGAATAATAACGCATTGAATTGCGAGACATATCCCTCTTTCGAGGATGTGTCCTCCGATTACCGAATTGTCACGACAAAGATACGACTGAGCTTACGAAGGAATGCGACCCGAACAACCACAACTGTACACTATGACTGGTCCCTGCTTAACCACAGGAATATCAGAGGTACATTTACGTTAACACAAGGAAACAAATTCGATGCTCTTCAGGATATATCAGAAACACCTACTGCAAGTGACAAATATGAGAACTTCGTCAATGCCCACTTAGAAGCGGCAGCAGAATTTATACCAACAAAACAAAGAGCTAAACCTAAAGTCACACGGGAAACATTATCGGTTAGGAAAAAAACGTCCTATGTAATAGGAGGAACCCAACCAATATCAATACTCAGAAAATTAAGAAGATAGAAAATGAATTATCTAACGTATACCTAAAAGAACAAACAGAATACATACAAAATCAGATCAATACGAGTGGAGAATCGGTTGAAGATAAACAATCTAGAATAGTATGGCAGACGGTAACGAAGTAAGCAGAAGGAAGAGTACCGCGAGAGCTAAATTAAAAGCTGCCAGACAAGAAGAACGAATACACCTGTGGAAACAACATTTCGAGAACTTACTCGGAAAACCTCCGAAAGTTACGCATGAACCAATCATAAAAATTATTAATAATCAACTAGATATCAAACTAGGACAGTTTACGCAAGAAGAAATAAGCTCAGTACTATGAAAAATTAAAAATAGGAAAGCAGCAGGGCTTGGTGAAATACCCCCAGAAGTATGGAAGACCAGGGATTTCGACGACATAATGTTGTTTAAAGTAGAACTGTTGATATGTATAAAAGTAGATTTGGCATTAAATAACCCAAAATAATTAATATGCCATAAAACTAAACCAAAAAAAGCAAAATACGGCACAAGTGGGTAAAATAAAAAAAAAACATCTTTGACATGAAATAATTTGATTGGTTGGTTGGATTTCACGACAAGTCAACTCTTCGCTTGTCTAATTTAGAAATAAAGTTTTTAAATGCTTATTGTGTGTAAATATTAACATCATGACCCGCTATTTCTCTCCTTCATTCAAGACGAATAATTATCCAAAAACAAAAGTTTATCCTGGGTCATGTTATCGAGTTCCACTCGCGTTCTCTGGATGAGGTTTTTTACCAGACTAAAAAACTTGCAAACGGATTGACCAAGTAATACACGATCCAACCGAATGCGATTAATGTTTAAACAAACCAAATTGACTCATAGATGTAACCTGAACAGTTTTATCGTTTTCAATTAATTAATCATAATCCTTAGAAAACAATTATATAATGCTTACATGACGCAGGATTAATTCTCCCAGATGAGTAAGAAAACAATATTAGTTTAATTTCAGGAGATCTTCCCACCAGATAATACCTGCTAATATTGTATACCCACATACATATACAAATATAAGCAGAACATAATCAAACATAATTTACGAACTTCAGTGAACAAAAGAACACACTTCTTTATAAAAATATATATATCTCACACTTTATTCTCGAAAGGGTTGATATTACTGTGGTGTGTGAAAGATGGATGGAGACAGGGACAGACTGCTATATTGACCCAACTTCTTCTCTATACCATAGAACGCTGTGTTATTTTCACGAACCCACTTAGCACTTCTTCAGCATTTTGGCTGGGGTTCCTCAACCGAAGGTCGCTGAAGGCTACAGCCCTCAAGGGGCGTTCTCAGTTTGCAAGCTGGTTCTCACTCTGGCCTTCCTGTCACCAAGTGACTCAAAGGCTGCCGGCATCTGCCTATATTCTTTCATAACGCCCACTTACTTCCGCTTCTTCTTCCGCTTATTTACGCAGGTGCATGCATGATTGACAGCTCGGTCAAAGGTCAATATACAACTCTAAGAGGGGCTGAGTCAATTGCTCAACGCCAGAGGTGACCCAAAAAAGAATACAGACGAGACCAAAATTTTTACGTGACTTCTCACTATAAAATGACTATTTTGTATTGAAAATAGTTTATTTGTATTTGAGTGGGATACTTGATATCCTGTAACTGAATTAGTGTTGAGTTCTGGTAGGTGAACGCTTGTAATATTAAATAAAGGACAAACCACGACATGAGAGGAAATAGAGATATATTCTCTGGAAAAAGTATATACAATAGAGAGACTATTAGTAGACAAGAACAGAGGATTAGTGAATACAGAATAAAGATATCGTCCAACGATAGTATTGGCTTCCGTTATTACGGTAGCAAGTAAGGTGATCTAGTGCGATCTCCAGTCTCCAACGCTCTAATACTATTCCTATAAGAAGCTGCTCTCCACCTTCTAGTCTGCCCTGGTATTAGTAGCTACTGCTATATATGGCAGATGGACTAGTTCATTATGTGGAAAAAGGTGGGTGATACCCAACAATTAGTTACTTGATGCTGTAATTGTAATTTGTATTCATTAGTATGGTTTCAAGTAATTATTTCCATTTAGTCATTGTAATATGGTTTCAACTAACTAATGATAATTTTCAATAAACAATAAAAGCTTTAAGTGATTCTTCTTAGTACAAATAATTTACAGTTATATGATACTAAGTATTTCTATCGAATATTTGAGATATTTTTCTATGTAAGTATTAATAGCGTAACGTTGCCTTTCTTTTCCCTAAGACAAGACGAGTAATTATCCAAAAAAGAAACGTATCATGGGTCATGTGGTCGAGTTCTGCATTCCAGTCACGATCTCTGGATGACATATTTTGCCAGACGTAAAAAGAGTCGTAAACGAAGCGACCAACTAGCAGAACGCAAAATTGACTATTTCAATTGTTTTTCGTCTTCAGTTCGTTCTTCGATTTAATGTCCTTCCAATCTTTTGTTCCAGGTTCGACGTTCTTTTTTCATTTTTTGTTTCTTTTCTGAAATATTGGCATTTCACATCGCTTACATACTTTTGATTTCCCACAAGACACAAAAGAAGTTGTAATAAATTTTCTATTCTCTCTTGAACAGAACCTATTTATTTTTTTAACGCATGCGCAGAAATGCAGATACAGACGAAGACGCACGCACACATCGTATAGATATGTATGTATGCTAATATTTGCATGTAAAAAAGTACTTATAGATATGAACTTTATTCATATATATTGCGTCAGCGTAAAAACATTTTTACAATTACACACACACACGTGTGCACTGATACATATCTGTAAAATAGAAAAGCAAAATACAGTTGTTTTTAAAAGTGTATCACTCTCTCACTCTTTCTCTCTCTCTCTCTCTCTATATATATATATAGATATAGATATGAGAGAGACAGACACAGAGTAAATATTTACATACATACAGGTAAACATCTTTTCACTCAACAAAACGTGTCATTTTAATGTTAATATTTTTACACATATAAATAAAAGGCCATATACAAAGGGCAATAGAATATTTGTATATAGCAAACTCACACACACACACACACACACACGAGTAAATTCAAGTCTCATTGAATACCCAATTAACAAGACCTTGCGGCATACATGTTCTCTGACGAAATCATCAAGCTCGAAATCTACATGTATGTAAGAACAAAATAAATAAATCCCCCCAAAAATTCAAATCTCTTCGTGGACCTACTCATTTTAAAATATTTCTTTCTCTCTTTGGACCTGCAACAAAACATTAGGGCTAAATTTAAACTATAGATAATTAATAATTTTTTTTTTAAAAAGCATAGAGTTAAATTGAGAATTAATGTAAATGAATAAATAAAATAAAATGTTAGATAGAAAATTGTGAAAAAGCATATAATACATACGTACTACTCATAAAAAGTGTAACTGATTAATGGTTTCTAAATAGTTTTGAAATTTTAAAATAATCTAAATAAATAAATGAAATATTTGTTTTAGTTTAATATATCTATGACTGTATCATTACGTAAGGTTATTAATTAAAGTTTAAATTCAATAAAAAAAATCTGTAATTTAGGTCAAAATGTAATGGAAAAATAAAAAATTAAAAAAAAAATTTTTTTAAATAAATTTACTACATTTCTAACCGAAATTAAAATTTAAAACGGAAGTGGGCTTAATGAGGAGATAACTCTTCACCCCTCTTCTATCCCCTCTCACTTTTCTGTATCTATTCTAGTTTTTTTATCTAAAAAATCTAAAGAAGTCCTGTTAATTTTTTTTCGTGTTTTTGGAAATTTCAAAAATGCGTAACAGGATGGAAATAAATTTATAATCCTATGTGACCGGTTTTGTTGTTTTTCTTAAAGAAAGTATATATATATATATATATACATAATTTGACACTAAAAGGGTTTTTAATCCGTAAAATCTTTACAATGCACGAAATTATAGAGCAATATCAGGTATAGAATAGGATAAAAATCATGACTCAGATTCACGCTTTCATTCCTCAGATGAGCAAGAATTTAATACGTAAGTTATTATCACATATATATATATATATATATATATATATATATATATATATATATATATATATAAGATAGAGAGAGAATGCAAAATATAAAATGTATGTTAATGTATATATCGATATATGTGCATATTAAACGAATTTTAAAATATTACACCGAAAACCATTTTGGAAAACACACAGACTTATCGCTAACAGACGTCACATAGTTCCACGATCATCAGATGATATAAAGATGGTGTGCTTGTGTGTGTGTGTGTGTGTGTGTGTGTGTGTGTGTGTGTGTGTTTGCGGGCGAGCGCGCTTAATATATCATTTTATTGTGTTATATATAGAGTAAATGAATTAAAAAATCACAAAATGTATATGATACAGCTACGCAAATAACCAGGATTCCCTACAAACAAGATCACTCTTCCCATCATGCCTTACACAACACTGCATAAAAGGATTCCCCTCAAACAAGATCACTCTTCCCATCATGCCTTACACAACAATGCATATAAGGATTCCCCACAAACAAGATCACTCTTCCCATCATGCCTTACACAACACTACATAAAAGGATTGCCATCTTGTAGGAATATATTGGTATGATGATTGGTGGGGCGAGAAACTGACAGTCATCAAGTGCTGTTAACTGTGTCTATGCTATTCTAACTTTATTTACGTGAGTTTGTATGTCACGCAATGTTGCTATAACTTCCTTACTCCTTCTTTAAAAAAGTATAGATTATTCCTTATATCGTACAAACATCTATTTCAGATAAGTTTTCGCTATGCCTTCTACAACATAAGTTTTGACTCTCTGTTTAAAAGACAATCTTGATCAGGAAAATTTTAATTTGCAGTTTTTTCTTCAAAACACGATGTATAATTCCACCTTTATATTTTAGCTTAGAAACATTTCACTGAAATATATATGAAAATTACTATTACATGTATTCACTCAGCCCCTTCGCCACGAGCAGTCTGCGCTACTATTTACCCATACCTGGAGGGAGAATAGTTGGATTAATAGTTTTCCCAAGTGTATTAGCGCTTATATGATATACACCCTCGGTCCTTGCCCAGTCGACTGGAACTGTAGAATACACAAACTGCTTCTCTGCAGTGGGGTAAGCCTCCCCCACCCAACGAGTATCCTCGATATGACACTAAACAATCAGATTGTGAGGTTCCAGTAATGCAGGAGCTTTGGGAAATACAGAGTACCCCTTCATTACCATCGCTCCCAGGTCCACTCTGGCTCAGCGTTGTTGCATCTGATAGGTATTTATGGGTTAAATAGAACTAAACTGTGTACTTATGCTAAACTGAATTGTTTGAAATGGAATTGTTTTGGCAGGCTAAAAGGAATTGTTTGAAATAGAACTGTTTTTGACATTGAAACTGTACTAAACTGAATTGTTTGAAATAGAACTGTTTGACTAAACTGAATTGCTTGAAATAGAAATGTTTTTGACAATTAAAGTGTGTACTTATACTAAACTGAATTGTTTGAAATAGAACTGTTTATTTGTATAAAAATGGATTTGGCATTAAATAACCTATAAAGGTTGATATGTCATAAAACCCAAACAGATAAACATTGAACTCGTTCCACTGTGTTCACGATAAACCACAAACGCCATAAACTACAATTATATATAAACTTTAAAATAAACTTTATCTTAGATTCATCTTCACTGTATATATAGAATATTACTGACTAACTACACAAGAGAATTAGTCTACGATAGAAGCTAATCAAGTATCACTCACCGACAAACCCCCTATTTCTCTTATGTTTTTGATTCTTCTTTCCTCTTCTTCAGAGAAACTTATATCACAGTGGATAAGTCACGTTCTTGTCCATCAGTTGCTTCATATTAAATAAAATTCTAACCTATTGTTATTTTACACATGATTCAGACGGCTACCCTTATGATTGTTGTCAAAATAATTAGATGGTAACCCCACTGGAGTGTGCGTCAGAAGATTGCGTATTTGAGCTCGATAAAAAGAAACATTAGAAAATCAAATTTAGAATTCAATAGAAACTTGTTTGAGGACAGCTATAGCTTAGAAATTGCATCGTCAGTGTTTCGCATATAAAAGTATTTTCTTTCAATAACTATAGAATCTTTTGATTCAAACTTAAGTGACCATATTATCAATGTTAGAAAAATCTGAGTGTCTTTAAAGTTTACCAAGCTCTTTATAGCTTATGCAATCAGTTAGATGTAGGATATCCGTGAAAAATACAAGTGCATGTCAGCCAATCGAGAGTTATCTTATACCTAGTTAGATGCCTAGTTAGATAAATCATACCTAGTTAAAGAACTGCATTCATTGTGCGTTCAAAGTTTAATTTTTGTGTTATTGTTTCTAAATGTTTTTTGCTCACGGATCAATTTGAAAATCATTCATACTTAATAGGACTATTTGACTGATAGATGAGATCCTTACAAAAACAATCATCGAGTGGATCTGGGAGTAATGACAATGAAAGCTCTTGAGAATGTAGCGTCTACCTTCTCAAGAGCTTAAAAACTGTAGCCTCACCATCAGATGCAGTTTAACGTCATGTCCACAACACCCTTTTTCATTGACTGAATAGTGATGCTATGAATATTTACAAAAAGAGTGCAGCCAAAAGATTCATGAAACTTTTGTATCGACTTAATGTGTATATTTTTCATTTTATATCATATCATCTCTCTTTCGCCTTTTCTCTCTTTCGCCTTTTCTCTCTTTCTCTTTTTATACCTATTCATCTTTCACACTCGCTCACCCCCCCACACACACACACTCATATATATATTATCTTATACTATGATACTTTAGGTTTTTTTTTTTTTCACTTTACAATACGCTAGAACAATTGACATTCTATCAACACTCAATTTCTTTTTTCCTAATGTCAGACAAATATCTATTTTTCATCTTCTCTTTCAATTACCAAGATTCAAATTTGTCTCCGGTGTAGAAATGTTTTCGTAATACAAATAAGAATTACTTGCTGGCTTCCATATCACGTTTAAATAGCATGACAAAGATATCTTTGTCCTTTCATTTTAGACTTTCACGTCTATTTATTTATCTATCTCGACCAATTCAAATCTACCGATATATCTGAGTTTATAACTATCTACAGATCAATCTGATTATTTCAATCTATTCGTATCAATTTCAGTCTGTTCATATCTATCAAATGTATGTACATATTTTTATATCGACCTAGATAACTAGCGCGGGAGGAGTGCCGTGGCGTGATGCCTGCTCTGCGGCCTCGAAATAAGTGGGTTCGAACTCCAGTCGCGCTATTACGTTCACTTTCGGACCTAGGAAAAGTATGAACCCCCTTACCCACCTATTTCTATGGGTTCAATATCATAACTGCTGTTCTTCCAAAAAGATAGCTTTGACATTAGATAACCCACGAAAGTTGATATGCCATTAAACAAAGTAACCAAACGAGACCTAGATTACTAGCAGTTTATTTATATCAGCTTCTCTATAAATCAATTTCTTCATATTTATCAACCTATCTCATTCTGTGAAAGAAAGAAAGAAAGAAAGAAAGAAAGAAAGAAAGAAAGAAAGAAAGACCTAGTTTGTTTCTTCATGGTAGCTATTATACTTTTCATATGATTTACCAAACCTGAAAATTCTCACTCTATCTCTCTCACACACATACACACACACATATATATATATATATATATATATATATATATATATATATATATATATGTATATAATTTCATCACTAATTAATTACCTTTTAACATTTAAGTCTCTGAACCAGTTTTAGAGAACACCTTAATGCACATGACTGATGAAATATTTTATTGTGAGCTTACACGTCAGCAGAAAAATCCACAAAGTGAGTTTGTACGAGATATGAAAAATAAACAAGCTCGGCCATTGAGAATGCAACGGTCACGCAGTAGTTTCTTTTAGCAAAAACATTGCATCACATAAGCAAATCATCTTCTGCAACCCAAATGTGGCCAGCCCAGTCGGCTTGGGCTGTAGAATATGCTGATTGCATCTCTGCAGAAGAGAATCACCTCGCAACGAGTGTCTTGGCCATGACTAAACCATCCGGGAGCTTAGGAGTACCTCTTCATTACCATTGCTCTCGGGTTCACTCTGGCCTGGAGAGGTAGCACCTGATAGGGACCTATCTATCAATCAAATAGAACAGTTTGACATTTAAACTGTGTGCACACAAATGACTTACATAAAATCAAATTATTTGAAATAATATTGCTTGACTATTAAACTGTGTGTAAAAAATAACTGATGTTTAATTGAATTATTAGTGATACATAGCAATACTTGGAACTATTTAACTGTGTGCAAACAAATAAGTAATGTTGAATAGAATTATTAGTGTTAAATAGCAATACTTTAAATTCTTTAACTAAGAACATAAATTGAATAATTAGTATTACATAACAATACTTGAAACTATTTGACTGTGTTCAAATGAATGAATAATGTTGAATAGAATAATTAGTGTTAAATAGCAATACTTGTAACCAGTAGACTGTCTGCAAACAAATGATTAATTTTGAATAGAATTGCAAGTGTTAGATAACAATAATTGAAATCATTTACCTGTATAAAAACAATAGCAATACTACTGTTCAAACAAATTAGTTCTCACTCATTTAACGATGAAACTGCCCACAAACTATTCACTTACAAATATATCCATTTAAATTTGTGCAAACAAATGACTGATGTTAAATTGAATCGTTGCTGTAACAAAGAAATACTTGAAATCATTTAACTGTGTGCAAAGTAATGAGTTCTGGCACGTTTAAAAATGATACCTATAAACTATCTGTTTACAAATTATATATATATAATATATGTATAAACAATGTTTGGCCTTAAATAACCTACAAGGGTTAAGATCCTGTAAAACTCAATCACTCCTGAATCTAATATCACCATTAAAACAATTGGATCTTCAGTCGGAAATCCAAGTAGAATGTAACGAAGCAACTGATAACAATATCTTATATAGTTGGGAATAGATTGATTATATATATATATACTAACTTACTATCTACCAGCATTCACGGTTACCAGGAAAAAGAAAAAAAACGACAGAATTTAGAGATAACAATATCTCGGATCACTGCCTTGGGGGAAAAAGAAATAAAAATTTCAGGAAAAAAAAAGAAAAGGCCAACTTCGTCACACCAGTTGAAAAAAATCAAGAGATATGCAGTCAGTTGGTCAAAAGAACAAAAACCCACCGTAAAATGCTGCAATGCTACAATTACAAATAGTGCTCAATACTAAGTAGAGCTAATTACAGAAATTAAATCGCGAGTCGGGACTATCCTACTACAGTTTCCCCTAAACCGGCTCCTCAGGGTATCTAGCACGTAGCGTAACAATTATTGGAATAGGTGACCCGAGTCCAAATCCTTATTGAGACTGCGTTTCACTTATGCCCCAGGGAAAGTCATGAATCTCTCTCTTTCATCAGCTATACGTAGATAGTAGGGCAGACTGATTTTTTTTTTTTTTTTTTTTTTGCCTTGGCAAGGCAACTAGTTTTGGTGAATCAAAACTGAATTCAAGTCAATTGTGCTCTGCTTATAAATTGACCTTGTGCCACATCTTGTCCGTGACGGTAGTGTTGGATCAATATATACATATTATATAGTTAACAATCTAATCTAGAAGATTCTTATTGAGTTTCCTAAACATTTGGTTCATGAGATGATGAGTCCATCGGTAACAAGATAACAAGGTTAGTAAAGTAGACACAAAGCTGATCTTGAAAAAACTAGGGATGTGAATTTCTTTGACCTCAAAGAATGTTTTAATGGTTTTTGCTGATAGAAGAAGGCTGCCTCTACGACAAGGAGAACCTGGAACATTTTTGCTTAAAATTAGCTTGGATGATCTAATTTTTCTAGTAAGCAAATAAAATGGGCATCCACAGGAGAGAAGAAATCACCCCCTTTTAACAGAACTTTTCAGGTTAAATATTATCAGATAAGTATAATTTGTAAAGAAAGTAAATAATACTATGCAGTTGACAGTGTGAATCCAGAAATCAAATTCGACTGCCCTATCCGCGGCATAAAATGTGTGTGAGAGAGAGAGAGAGAGAGAGAGAGAGAGAGAGATTTGAATAGGCTTAGAATTAACTGAGAATAAGCAAAAATGTATTGCGTACGGGATCAAAATGAATTTTAGTCATGTTTAAAGAAAAAGATTAGAAATTTAGGATTTATACAGTTATGGAATGGAATTTTCTTGGAGAAATAAGTTTGTGTTTTCTCTTGTGCCAATTCTGTGATTGAAAAAAAATAAACCAGCGAAATTTTTAAACGAGCTGAGGTAATGGAATGTAATTAGATCTGTAGGAGTTAATTGAGATATATATGAACAGATTAATTGATAGATAGATAAGAATAGACCGAGATAGTTGGTTCTTTTGTTTGTTTGGTCGGTTGATTGGGTTTTATGGCATATCAACCTTTGTACGTTATTTAAAGCCAAATCCAAATTTATGCAAATATTCAGTTCTATTTCAATCAATCCCGTTTCGCATAAGTACACAGTTTAAATGTAAGTACAGTTTAATTCTGAAAAACATTTCTATTTCAAGATATTCAGTTTAGTCAGTTCTAATTCTGCTAATTCAGTTTAGTATAAGTACAAATTTTCTTTACACACAGTTAAATGTCAAAGCAGTTCTATATTAAACAATTCAGTTTAGTGTAAGTACAGTTTCAATGTCAAAAACAGCTCCATTTCAAATAATTCAGTTTACCATGAGGACACAGTGTAAATGTAAGTACAGTTTAATTGTCAAAAACATTTCTATTTCAAGCTATTCAGTTTAGTCGAACAGTTCTAATTCAAACAATTCAGGTTAACATATGTATGCAGTTAGTTCTATTTAACCCATAGATCGGGCCCAATCAGGTGCTACCATTCCGGGCCAGAGTGGACCTGGAAGCAATGGCAATGAAGGGGTACTCCGCATTCCCCAAAGCTCCAGCATCACTGGAATCTCACCATCAGATTGTTTAATGTCATATCCTGGACACTCGTTGGGAGTGTCTTGCCCTCTGCAGAGGTGCAATCAGTGTATTCTATAGCCCCCCCCCCAGCCGACTGGACAAAAACGGAGATAGATACATTCATACATAGACGTGATGGATACATAGATTTATTTATGTTACAATTTGTTATTATTCTTTCGTAATTATATATCTTCCTCCAAGTATCATCTTTACATTATTTAAAAACTTCCACCTCAACCACAATAGTTGATGAGTTTTACATTTTAAATTTATGTTCAAAGTTTATTTGTGATGATTTTACAATTGTTAATTCAATATCCCCGCATTACAAAAAATGCTCAGAAAGAAAATTTTCCAAAGCTTTTAAAGAATAAATGTATGAATAAAAAAAATGCGTTTTAGAATATTTTTCATCTCTGTTAACGACAGATGTTGTATAGCAGATGTTGTAGAGCGGAGAAAAACAGCAATACTGATGTATAAAAATATAATCAGCCTCTTTTCTTTTCTTTTTATAACCCAAAATGTACGGATGGGTTAAGTATGAGAGTCAAAGACAGTTGAGCTGCATACACACAGGGGTCGACGAAACGGATCTTCTGTGTACGACTTTCCTCTTTGTTTTGTTTTGTTTTTGTTTTTTTTTGTTTCTTTTTGTTTTTGTTTATTTTTTTGTTTGTTTTTGTTTTTTTAATCAGTTCGAAATCTCCCTCGTTATATAATATTTCGGACGCTGACGCAAATTCTCATGGTTAAATCTCTTCCAACCAGCTTTTTACACGTTGCACGTGGACACGCCTCCTTCTTGCATGCCGCCCACACAATGCATATAATCATCCTTCCTTCTAGCGTACCACTCACGCAATTTATGCAGAATTTCCGGGACACCTGAGTCCTGATTACTTTAGGTAACAGGTGCATTTCCTGTTATTTTTGTTCCCTGTGTCCAACTTCCGCAGCTGCATGGAAATGTCAAAGGGACCTTCAAGTCAATATCCAACACAGGTACTTCTGCTAGTAACTATATATATATATATATATATATATAGTGTGTGTGTGTGTGTGTGTGTGTGCGCGCGCGCGCGCACGTGCAGTGGGAAAATGTATAAATTATTAAATAAAACACAGATCATTGTCTAGATTTCTGAGACGAAGCTTAATTTTTATCAGTAAGAGTTTTCGGACTATTGTCTTCGTCTTAATTGTTTTTTTCATAACGTTTCGGCCACTGTATCCTTCGACCTTCCTTGGGTGACCCCTATTTATCAACAATAAAATTTAAAAAATGATTTCCCAGGTTGAATCATTTTAATGCCCAGATAAACAGAGGACACCTGAGGAAGGCCTTTGGTGACTGTACCGAGTTCGCCAGTTAAGATAGGTATCACCGTCACATTCATGTTCATAGTTTGTTTGTTTTTTTCAGTTCTCTAGCAAGGATTCTTTTCAGTTCTCTAGCAACTCTCTTTTCGCTTTCCTGTAGTTTTAAACTGCTGTCATCCGAAACAGCAAAATCCGCTTTTCGGTAGGTTCTCTTCTTTGTTAACTATCACAAGGTCTAGTCGTCTGGCCGAGATTAGATGATCCGTTTTTATCTCAAAATCCCAAAGAATTTTGTGTGTCTCATTTTCTAGGACGGATTCTGTGCATATATCATTTTTTCGTATGGTCATATTTAAACTTCTTGCATAATTCCCAGTGGATCACCCAGTCGTGTCTAGTCTTCTACTCTCTTTGCGCTAATTTACTGCGTTCGCCTATTATTATTATTATTATTAATTCAGTTTCAAATGTATATTAAATCACCTTCACACACTTATCAGACAGACATATACATACACACGAATGCACGCATATATATATATATATATATATATATATATATATAAGATATGCAGCTGTGGGATATTTGATTTTCACGAAACACTATAAGAAAGTGATGAATATGATGACATCAAATACATTTATGTCTGCTATTCGTCATAATCTGCTTTGGGTTTTTCTATCACATCCTCTTTTGAGACGTCATTAAATAACTTTTATTGCTTTACCCGCCTCCCTAATTACTTCCTCCTCTTCCCAAAGCAATTCGCCTTTTTGCAAATAAATGCAGTTTCTTTTGTTGAGTAAAGTTTATCGTTTTTCTTTTTTGTCTTTTAGGTTTTTTTGTTTTGTTTTTTCTTCAATTTTTTTTTCTCAATATGGCGTGTTTAGTTGTCCTGGGAACTCATTTTATGTGACCAAAATTGAGAATAATACGTTTTCAACATTCAACATCTCAAAATCCTTCGTGTTTCAAACTGAATTTGATTAACTATGATAGCTTATTTTATATTTCCTTTTTATCATAAAATAAATTACAGAATCATTGACATTAACTCTTTTACCAGGTGAATATTCATTGTCAGCTCAGAAGAAAAAAATCTTCATTTTTTTTATAACGGCTTAAATGTAATTTTCACAGTGTTCAAACAAACATTTTCCAAAAAATGCATAGAAGAACAAAACTTCTACAGGGTTATCTACATACACACCAAGTTGCATTTGGATAAATTATTTAATAGCACAATATGAAAAAGAAACAAGAAATAGGAAACAAGAAGCAAAGATTTTGCAGCTACTGACACAAACAAAAACTGATTACTTCCAAGTCGGCAGATTTAGGAGTTTAATGAGGGTAACCATGAAATAGGCCCTGTTAACGCGGATGTGGAAAAAAAACCAAACTTACTGAATGGCTTTACTCTTACAGTGAATTTAATCTTCAATGAGCACGTGGTCCATATATATATATATATAATGGACACGGCGACACAAGTTCAAATCATGGACAAGGTTGATTGCATTCCACATAGCATTAATACCATTTGGTAAGGTATGAATCCAATTATTCTCTGACCAGCTATGGGTAAATAGTAGGACAGACTGGGTCATTTAGCCTTTGTTAGATTACCAGTCTAAGGGAAGGAAAACTAAATTCAAACCTGTTAAACTGCGCTTAAAAATTGGCATTGTGTCACATTCTGGCTGTGCAGACAGGTTGGTATATATATATATAAATATATATATATATATGTGTGTGTGTGTGTGTGTGTGTGTGTTTGTGTGTGTGTGTGTGTGTTTGTGTGTGTGTGTCTGTGTGTGTGTGTGTTTTGGCGGCAGATTTTTTTTATTGGTATATTTCATTAAAGATAACAGACAAGGATATGAAGTGGAGTTTCTGATAAACCTTTTCTTATTCGTGAGTTAGATGCTGCAAATAAGGATGAAGACTGTTTCCACCCTGTCTAGCCTAGTCGACTTGGACTGTAGAATATACCAACTACATCTCTGCAGAGTGAGTAAGATCCTCTTCCTAACGAGTACGCTGGATATGACACTAAATTCAATGTAATGGTGTGGCACAAGTCTTAGAGCTTTAGGGAATCTGGAGTAACCCTTCATTGCTATCACTTTGATGTTCACTACAACCCGGTGTTGTAGTAGTATCTGATAGGGTGCCATCAATAGGTTGAATATAATTGTTTAACAATTCAACATTACACACTTGTTTACGCACTATTAAATGGTTAGTGTCTCATAGCAATACTTGAAACCATTTAACCACGTGCAAACAAATGATTAATACAAAAGAGAATTATTTGTGTTAGATAAGAATACTTGAAACCATTTAATCCAGAGTTCACCTGTTTGCTCATAGTTGTTTCAAATGTTAGCTACAAGCAATTCTTTTACAAATCATATGTTTACTATATATGTATAAAGGTGGAGGTGCCCGTGGTGTAATGGTTATCGTCGTCGGAAATGGACACGGCGACACGAGTTCAGATCCTGGACGAGACTGATTGCATTCCACATACCCTTGGGAAAGGTATGAATCCAATCATTCTCCCTCCAGCTATGGGTAAATAGTAGGACAGACTGGGTTCTTCAGCTTTGGTGAGGCAACTAGTCTAGGAGAATGAAAACTCTGAATTCAAACCTGTTAAACCCCGTTTAAAAATTGACCTTGTGTCGTATCCTGCCCGAGCGGAGGGGTTGGGTAAATATATATATGTATAAAGGGGATTTGGCATTAAATAACCTATTGAGATTGATACGCCATAAAATCCAACTAACCAATCCACCCTGTTACGTAGGGTGGTAGAATATGCTGATTGCATCTCTGCAAAGGGATAAGATTTCTCAAATGAATGTCCTAGGTATGACACTAAACCATCCGATGGTGACGTTGCAGTCCTGGAGCTCAAGAAAATGCAGAATGACTCTTAATTATCATTACTCCAGATGTAATCTATCCCGAAACGACAGAACCAGTTCGGCTGCCATCAATGGGTGAAATCATTACGACACTTGAAACCAATGAACTGCATGCAAACTAATGATTAATATAGAATTTAATTATTATTATTAGATACCAATACTTGAAAACATTTAACTGTATGCATGAGAATGAATAATGTTGAATAGAATTATAAGTGCGAGCAACACTTGAAACTATTTAGTGTACTGAGTACGGTACTAAACTGCATCTGATGGTGGGACTCTATTTTTGGAGTGTGCAGAATATAGACTAACCCTTCATTACTCTCTGGTACACTCTGACTTGGAGTGGAGGTATCTATGGTCCCATTTATGGGTCACTTAGAACTGTTCGATCATTTACTATTAAAGATTATTATTAGTTATATATCAAGTATTCCATCAAATACAAAAATTTACACGCAACTGTATGCTATCAAATGACATTATTGGTGTTGGGTAGCAGTACTTGAAACCATTTAACTATGTGCAAACAAATTATTGATATTAAATAGAATTATTAATATTAAAATTTGAATACTTGAAACCATTTATGATTATTCGTTGAATGGTTTCAAGTATTGCTAACACTGTGTACAAACAAAATATCTCTGGCTCGTTTTAAAATATTGCTATCCGCAAACTGTTGTATCGTTGGTTCAATAAAGGTATTCCACAGGTACAAGCCGAACAGTTGGCAAGTGTATCAGAGAGCAATTAACGCTTTTTCCCCTGAAGTAGTCAGACACCGTCCATTTATATCTTTACCGGTGTCATACTAAAAAGAGTCACTGAGTGTATAGTTCCGGTATAACACGAACTATTCGCTTTAAAATTATATATATATATATATATATATATATATATATATATATATATAATCAACAGGATATGAAATTAATTCACAAGGGTGAATATGCTATAAAGCACAACCAATCCAAACCAAAATATACATGATGTTTGATGATTACAACGTCAAGTGTACGCGATGATGAACGCTTTCATTCAAAATGTTCGTTGATCCCATAAAACATTTCATATTCTATGGCGTGGTAGCACTCACACACTTGACATTGACCAAGGAGTTCGAAAAGGCATTTCTTGAGCCGTAACATCAGATATTTCGGACAACTACTAAACAGCCTTTATCCTCATTTAAGATTTATCACTTCCGAACAAGAAAAGGCTAATAAAAAAGATGACCGACAAGGGTGTACAGTTGAGTTAATACATACACCTACTTTATATATATATATATATATATATATACATGAGCCTTATCCGCGGGTTTTAGAATACACTAACCGAAACAATGTCTTTATGAATCAGTAATAATCAGCCGTTTTCCTATCTACTTGTCAGCCTGGATCGACTGCGGCTGTAGAATACACCGAGTGAATCTCTGCAGAGGAATGACCCCCTCCTCAACGAGTGTTCTTTTATGACACTAAACAATCTGATAGTGAGGCTTCAGCCTTGGAGTTTTGGGAATGCAGTGTACCCTTCCTTGCCAATTAGCTCCTAGGGCCACCCTGGTGCCACCACGCCGGGCCAGAGTGGATATGGGAGCAATGGCAATGAAGGGGTGCTCCGTATTCCCCAAGGCCCCAGCATTACTGGGACCTCACCATAAGATTGTTTCATGTCTTATCCAGGACACTCGTTTGGGGGAGTCTTACCCCTCTGCAAAGGTACAGTCAGTGTATTCTACAGCCCCAATCTAATTTAATGTTTGTGATACATAGCAATACTTGGAACTATTTACCTGTGCAACCGAATAAGTAATGTTGAATAAAATCATTTGTGTTAAATAGCAATTCTTAAAACTCTTTAACTGTGTGCCTAGATTGAATTTTTACTTTTACTGAGCGATGCTTGAAACTATATAACTGTTTGCAAGTGGAACTATTCATTTTAGAGGGCAATATTTGGAACCATTTAACTGTGTGCAAATAAAACGATTTATGTTAGATAGCAATGTTTGAAACCATTTAAGTGAGTGCAAACAAATGATTAGTTTTAAATAGAAATATTCGTATTAGGATATTTGAAACCCTTTAACTGTGTCCAAACAATAATAAAGCTTGTGTGCAAACATATTGGGTCTGATTTTTTTATAAATAAGATTACCTGTAACTTATTGACTTGTAAATCATGTGTATAACCTTTTAAATGCATGCAAACAAATAAGCTCTGCCTCGTTTAAAAAATGTTATCTGCAAATTATGACTTTACAAATCTTATATAATTTATAGAGAAAATTTAGAATTAAATGACCTATAATGATTTGTATCCCATAAAGCATAACCAAACAAAACTTCTCTTGAATCATATCTAATGGTTAAGACCACCCGGTTGGTGGGGTTTAAAATACGCTGATAGTATCTCAAGGGGTAAGAGACCACCCCCGAAAGAAAGTGATCTTTGGGGTATAATAAAAGCTACATCTGATGGGGAGGTTCCGTTCTAGAGTTTTCTGGAGTCTGGTGTACCAATTCATTGTCTTCGCTCCCAAGTTCAAACAAATGAGGTCTAACAACTTGCTTAAAAATAAAATTACCTATAAACTATTCGCTAAAAATTGTATATATATATATATATATAGTATTTTGGCATTAAATAACCTACAAAGGTTGATATGGCATAAAACACCAACCAACCAACCAACCATTGTTTTCCTTTCATAATAATTGTATCCTGCAGAAATCATTTTGCCTTTTTTTTTTTTTTTTTGTTTAAAGTTTTTGAACCCACTTTTTCATTGGCTGTGCAGACCCCGGCGTTATTGATATTTTCCTCTCTTATACTTCATAGTAAAACTAAGAAATCCGCTGAACCCGTTGACAATTCTGTAATCCCGACTTCTACTAACAAAAAAAAATTCATTTGCTGAATTTCCCCCCGGCTTGGCTGCTGAAAATGGTCCGGCATATCCTGCAGTACTTCGTCCAAACTTCTCGTATTATCGTCTCAAAGGAAACTGATCATTTTCTTTTTATGAGATGTCTGGTTCTCACAGAATGTAATATGATATTCAGCTTTTGAATCTGTCTTTCTGGGAAAGAAAGATAAAAAATAAAATTTTTTTAGACTTGATAATTCTGCGGGCATTCGACAATTATTTGCGACGCCAATGTCTTTCCGAAAATTCTTTCTTTTCCCAAACTTCTTTTTTCCATCTTTACAAATTCTAATTGTAGCAATCTTAGAGATTTTTCTCTTCCACATTCGTCATATCACCACCTATAATAGCAAAGCATTCTTGAATTATCTCATTGGAGATGGAAGCGGTACACAGTGAGAATCAAACTCACTAACAATGGTCTGCTAATCTATCTTGTTAACCATTACGCTACGTCAGGTGCCGCAAGTTTTGTACATATTAACTTTAATGTTATCCTTTCAGTATTTTCATAACCAACGCCGGCAATGTTTGCTAAATTGGTCAATTTTAATGGCATGACAACCAATGCAGGGTTATTTTATACCAAGAGGTTAATGACCTGCGTATAAGTTCATATTTACACAACCCAGTCAGCTGGGGCTGTAGAATACGCCGACTTCATCTCTGCAGAGGGGTAGGACTCACCCAACAAGTGTCCTGATATGACGTCAAACTGTATGTAATGGTGAGGCTTCATTTCTGTAGTTCAGGAAAAATGTAGAGTACCTCTTCATTGCCATTGCTCCTAGGTCCACTCTGACTTGGAGTGGTAATACCTGTTCGGGTCCTATCTATGGGTCAAATAGAACTGTTTGAACATTTAACTGTGTGTAAACAAATGACTGATGTCAAATTGTTTGCTAAATGATTCCAAATGTTGATATGTAAGACTATGTGCAAATGAATGAGTAATGTTGAATAGAATTATTAGTGTTGAATAGCAATTTTGAAACCATTTAACTGTATGCAAAAATTGAATTATAGGTATTAAACAGCAATACTTGAAACCATTTAACTGTGTGCAAATGAATGAATAGTGTTGAATAGAATTATTAGAGTCAAATAGCAATACTTGAAACCACTTTAGTGTTTGCAAACAAATCATTAACACTAAATATTCTATTTATTATTATATACCAATTTTTAATTTGGTGTGAACAAATCAGCTCCCATTTTCTAAAAATAAAATCACCTTACAAATCATTAATGCATATCTGTTTAACTGAGTACAGACTAACGTTAGATTAAATGGTTTCAAGTATTGCTATACAACACTAACAATTTAACATCAGTCGTTTTCAAGTGCAAATTTAAAAGGATATGCATAAATGATTTGAACAGGAATAGTTTGTAGATAATTTTATTTTTAAAAAGTAAGAGCTAATTTGTTTACACAAAATTTAAAATTTCACTAAATTTTCAATTTGATATTGATCATTTGTTTGCACATAGTTAAATGATTTCAAGTATTGTTATTTAACACTCTAGATAACATTTTTGAATGAGCCAGAGATCATTTATTTGCATACAAACACACACACACACACACACACACACACATATATATATATATATATATATAACTTTAAAAAAACAAAACCCGGTCACATTAGGATTATAGATTTATTTCCATCCTGTTATGGGTATTGATATGAATCAATAAGACCAAAAATAACAGGACTTCTTCAGATCTGATAGATAAAATAATTACAGTCAGAATAGATACAGGAGGGAAGGGGGTAGAAGAGGGGTGAAGAGTTTCCTCCCCATTTCGCCCACTTCCGGTTTTTTCTTTTTATTACCGGTTGGAATCACAATAAAGTAACTAGACGTATATTCTAAACTCACTTTCTACAGCAAATTAAATTTTTAATTTTTTAAACTTAAATTCTAAATACATTTCAACGTAAATCTCCAGATTTAATAATAATTTAGGGAATTACAACATTTCTTTTTAACCTTACGTATTATATATATATATATATATATATGGGGTTTGGCCGTAAATAACCGACCAGGGTTGATATGCCATAAAACCCTGCCAAACAATCGTAAGATAGTTTTATATATTTTACAAATTCGACAGCGAAAATTTGGTAAAAAAAAAACATTTTCAAAATTCTACTAAATCTTCTGCGAGTAGAAAAAAGATAAAGAATACAAAGTGATCGATCTTGTCTGGGTATTTCATATAAAAGCCATTTCTTCTTAACAAACGCGTTAAATTTGTTTCAGTAGGCAAGGGAGACCTTCAAATATGTCCTTGATGAGATCATCTGCCAAATCTTATTCTGCCCTTTACAAAAATCTCTCCCAAGCTGTGCATTAAATTTAATTTTCAATCTATACAGTTCATTTGATCTAATTCTAGAAATAATTCAATCTTATTTCATTTCCTTTCGCTGTAAAATCACAAAATTCTGTCATTTCAACCAAAGTTCTTTTTTGTCAAACTAAATTCGATTGCTTTTTTAGAAGAATAGTCGTTGGTTCAAATCTCTCTCTCTCTCTCTCTCTCTCTCTCTCTCTCTCTCTCTCTCTCTCTC